>JAASGU010000511.1:0-17992 GCA_023334365.1 Globisporangium acanthophoron
AAGTTCGTACTCTTCCCCGCCATCATGCGCGCGGAGCTGCTGTCGCTGTACATCACGGCTGTCGGCGTGATCGGCGAAGTCTTCAGGGAGCGCATCGATCCTGCACTGACGCTTGGGATGCTCCTCGTCGGCTACGAGAATCGTATCGCCATCGTGAAGCTCTTTCCGAGTATGCCAAAGGCACTGGTCGACTACGCAGACCACGAGTACATCCTCGGCGTCACGCCTCTGGACCCGACTGTCGCCGAGCGCACGCCCCTGCGAGTCTGGAACAGCAAACCGTTTCCGAAACCCGACGCGATGGTCGTGTTTTCCGCGATGTTCCCAGTCTTCGGCACGCTTGTCGTCATCGTCGCGTATGTTGCTTGCCGCAAGCTGTACCGATGGAAGTATCCAGATCTCGTCGTACTGCAGCGCAGCAGGAGCAGCGCGAACTCGTTAAAGGAAGGCGGTGGAAGCAGGTCGAACCTCACGCAGTTCGAGTTCGCGACTGGCGTGGCGCTGCGAGAGCGCTTCGGCGTCGTCAGCGACTACGACAACTACGTGTACATCAAAGGCATGCGGTTCGCGTCGGCCGACGGGATCTACACGAGCGCGTTCGTGATCTCGAACGGCAGGTTCCTCGTCGACATCGGCGACCTCACGACGATCTTCCTCATCAAGCTTACGCGCGTCCGGTTCAAGAACGTGTACGTGTACGAGGTGGACGGGAACGCCGTGAAGAAGACGGCGCGTCTGCTGTATCCGAATACGATGTCGTTCGCCGACCTGCTGCACCTGAACCTGAAGATCTTGCTGTAAGACAGGGATGTTTGAAATCGGAGCTGTGGGCTGGACTGGTTCCTCCATCCATCTTGATCATGTTCCAACACGACGTCGATTTCAAGGTCCTTGTACGGTTTCGATGTCCACACTTTGAATTAGTTTCATAATATTGTGCATTATTTTTACTTAGTGAATGCAAGATTTAAAATGTGTCAAATATTATCCTACAAATTGAAAGTCAACTTTCTGCCATCCACCAGGTGACAACGATGCTGGCGACAGCGACGACGCGGATGGCGCGGCTAACGCTGGTGCCGGCGGCGGCGGCGGTGCGCAGCTTCCATCGGTCGGTGGGCATCGTGGGGATGCCGAACGTAGGAAAGTCCACGCTCTTCAACGCGCTCACGAAGACGGAGAACGCGCAGGCAGCCAACTACCCGTTCTGCACCATCGACCCGAACGTCGCGCGCGTGGCCGTGCCGGACGAGCGCGTGCACCGGCTCGCGGCGGTCGAGAAGTCGCAGCGCATCGTCGAGACGCAGCTCGAGTTCGTGGACATCGCCGGGCTCGTGCGCGGCGCGTCCAAGGGCGAGGGGCTCGGCAACAAGTTCCTCGAGAACATCCGGCAGGTGGCCGTGATCGCGCACGTCGTGCGCTGCTTCGAGGACACCAACATCCTGCACGTGGACAACTCGGTGGACCCGCTGCGCGACCTCGAGACGATCCGCACGGAGCTCATCCTCGCGGACCTGCAGACGGTCGAGCGGCGCCTCGCGGGGCTCGCGAAGAAGAAGAAGTCCGCGGACCCGACACTGCCAGCGCTGCTCGCGGTGCTCGAGCGCCTGCAGCCGCACCTGGAGGACGGCCAGCAGGCGCAGGAGCTGGCGTTCGACAAGCCCGAGGAGCTGCTCCAGTTCGAGCGCCTGCAGCTGCTCACGGCCAAGAAGGCCATGTACCTGTGCAACGTGTCGGAGGACGACGCGGCCGGCGGCAACGACATGACCGAGGCTGTGCGCGCGCGCGTGGAGGCCGAGGGCAGTCTGTGCCTGACGGTGTCCGGCTCGCTCGAGGAGGCAGCGGCGTCGTTCGAGGACGAGGCGAGCCAGCTCGAGTACCTCCAGGAGAGCGGGCTGAGCGAGACGGGGCTCACCAAGGTCATCCGCGCGAGCAAGGACCTGCTCCAGCTGCAGACGTACTACACAGTGGGCGAGAAGGAGGCGCGCGCGTGGAACGTGCCGTTCGGCGCGACGGCGCCGGTCGCGGCGGGCGTCATCCACTCGGACTTCGAGCGCCTGTTCATCCGCGCGGAGACGGTCGCGTTCGAGGACTTTGAGCGCGCGGGCAGCATGAAGGCGGCCAAGGACAAGGGCTTCATGCGGTCCGAGGGCAAGGAGTACGTGTGCCGAGACGGCGACATCTACAACTTCCTGGTCGGCAAGTAGAGTTAGAGCGCCGGCACTGTCATAGAGAAGAGCACCAACACGAACGCGAGGCAGCAACAGCGTTCTTTGGCTCTTACGGTCCTGTGAACACTGCTGCGTCTCTCATGCACAGCTGCACACAGGAGCAGATCGGCGCGCAACCAGTCGGCTTCCTTCAGTGGCTGAAGGCCTTGAGAGCACGCTTGAGCATACTTGGGTCGGTCGGTCATCCACGCCTTGCGTCGTCGTCCCGTCGCTTCGTCTCTGCTCGCGAGCCAAGCGCCGTCCACCGCCGCCGCCGCCACCGCGCGCCGCAGTGGTCACGTGGAGGTAGTGGGCGTGCGCAGTGCGACGCTTTCCGTAGCGTCGCAGTGCACACGTTCACTACCTCGACGGGTCCAGCGCGATTCGCGGCAGCGACGACGCCCGAGCGGCGCTTTAAGCACTGGTGATGTTGTCGCGCGTGACGTCGTCCCTCTTCGCTTCTTGAAGCAGCAAACTGGAGAGTCTCGACGTCGCGCTCCTACGCTGCAGCTGCGAGCGTGGCTGTGAGAAGGGGATGCGGGGGGTGAAGACGCGAGCGTCGCGTCGTTCCTCCGCCGGCCGCGCGGCTCGCGCCGCAGCAGCTTCTGCTTTGCTGGACAGCGCGCAGATCCCCAACTGAGCAGACGGATGGCCGGAAAGCTCGAGTCTCTCAAACAGCCTTGATCGGACCTCCCGACGGTCATGAGTTGAAGTTTGCCTGACGCCGATGCGGAATCCAAAGGTAAGCACATGCGCTTCACTACCGAAACAGCGACGACACGACAGCAGGGACGAGGTGCAGGAACTCTATGCGCTCGCACTGGGCCATCAGCAGCGGCAAGCGCCGGCAGAGCAGCATGCAGGCGCCCGGCGCACCCGAGGTCGAGACCGAGTCGGAGAGTCCGCCTCGCGCCGCCAAGCGCGTTCGCCGCGTCCACTGCGTGTCGCTGCCGTCGACGCCGCTGCGGTTCTGCGACGACGACAGCTCGTCAACAACAGACAGCGAGCGGCCGCTCGAGCACGAGCACGTCGCGCGGCTCGTGCGCCGCAAGCAGCAGGCGAAGCGGGCGAACGCCGGCCGCTGCCACGCGAAGCGCTCGCCGGCGCCGGACGTTGAGCTGCTGAGGGTGTTCGAGTTCCAGCCGAGCGCTCCAGAGACAGAGGAGGCGAGCAGCCCGCTGAAGAGGCAGAGGCGCGACCACGACGAGGAGCTCGAGAGCTGCGCGCGCCACTTGCAGCAGCTCAAGTGGTGGATCCAGCAGCGCGTGCGGGTGCGTGGGATTATGAACGCGTGAGCAGTAGTCTTGTGCTGCAGCTGAACAGCAGGCGGTTCTCCTGCAGGAGAAGCTGCTCAGAGCGCAGCGCAAGGCGCACCGCTCGCTCGACATGCAGAGCCTCTCGCCGCTCAACGCGAGCTAGCGAGTCAGCAAGGCTACCAACAGGTCGTGTCGTGCTGCCGTAGAGATGATGTGACGAAGGCAGCAGGTTCATTTTGCGTCTGCTCGATGCTGCGTGGACGTCTTCCTGCGCCGCGCTACTGACGGCGCCATGGCGTCGCGCACGAACCGGCCGCCAGGAGAGGGCTGCGCACACACGTGCACGACGCCGTTCGCGGACCGCCGCACCGCCGGTCCGTCTTTGCTGTGATGGCGGTTCAGGCGCGACTCGAGCACGCTGCGCGTCATGTCGGTCTGCCACTCCTGGCGGATGATCTCCTCCATCTCGGCGTCCGTGAGTCGCTCGCTGTCGCTGCGGCGGCGTGCGCCCGGACACGACTCAGCACCCAACTGCTTATCGTCTCACGTACAAGCCAGTGGCGCGCACGCACCTGCATCCGGCCGTGTGTTGCTTGAGCGCCTGCAGTGCGCTGCGCACGTAGGCCTTGGGCGGCTGCAGCTCCGGGTTGGCTCGGAACGTGTTGATCGGCGTGCCGAAGTAGCTCATGTGCATGGGGCGGCCGGCGAGCTGCGTCCACTGCGCCGGCAGCTTCTCCGCCAGCTGCTGCTCCACGCGGTCGACGCGCAGCGCCATCTCGACATCCTCCGCTGCCATTCTGTGACTCGAGATTCGTTGTTCATAAAAGACACAACATCCCCCTCCCGACTCGAGAAAGCGAGCAGGAAGCGACGATGATCCCGGACCAGCACCCGGTCGTGCAGGCGTTCCTGGGCACGCTCGTGACGTGGGGGCTCACAGCCGCGGTGCGTGCTGGAAAGCGCTGCGTCCACTGACTCGAGCGGTGTGCGATACGCTGCCATTCCGCACACACACACGGATGCTCACTGCCTAATCATTCACATGCAGGGCTCGGCGATGGTGTTCTTCCTCGACGTGGACGACCGCAAGCGCAGCCAGAAGATCCTCGACTGGATGCTCGTGCGTACGAGCGCTGTTATGTCGGTGTGAGTGTGGTGGCGTCACGCGCGACACGTGTGCTTTCTGCTGCCAGGGCTTTGCCGGCGGCGTGATGATCGCGGCGTCCTACTGGTCGCTGCTCGCGCCGGCGATCGAGATCGCGGAGGAGTCGGGCGTGTACGGCAACTGGGCGTTTCTGCCGGCGGCGATCGGCTTCGGGCTCGGCGCCGCCGCGCTCTTCGCGACGGAGAGCGTGCTGCCGGCGCTCGAGAAGCTCTTCGGCAAGCCAGAGAACCTGCACAAGAAGGACGACGACCTGCGCACTGCGGACGTGAGTGCGTCGTGGTCGTCGGGTCCGGACCCGATGGCGAGCTACGGCGTGCACATCAGCAGCAAGACGAATAGGTGCGGTGCAGCCAGTCTGCATGGAGCGGTGCTGAACTCCTCCTCTCTGACGCTGCTTGCGGTCGCGCAGCTACCGCCGCGTGCTGCTGCTCGTGATCGCGATCACGCTGCACAACCTGCCGGAGGGTATGGCGGTCGGCGTCGGCTTTGGGAGCATCGGCCACAGCCCCAGCTCGACGTTCTCGAACGCTGTGAGCCTCACGATCGGCATCGGTAGGTTTGGCTGCTGTCGATCGTTCGTCGACGAGGTCTACAGAGTGTGGAGTCTCTAACGAGCACGACGTGATGCCGGCGGTTGATCGCACCAGGTCTGCAGAACTTTCCCGAAGGACTCGCGGTGTCCATGCCGCTGCGTCGCGAGGGCATGTCGGCGTGGAAGGCGTTCATGTGGGGCCAGCTGAGCGGTCTGGTGGAGCCGATCGGAGGGGTGCGAGAGCTGTGGTTGTTTCGAGAAGGAAGGGCCGGAGCTCACAACTGTGTGTCTGTGCGTGGTGGCGGTGGCTGATGCGTCCAGATCGTCGGAGCTGGCGCCGTGCTGTACGTGCAGCCGATCCTGCCGTACGCGCTCGCGTTCGCTGCTGGCGCGATGATCTTCGTGGTCGTCGACGACCTCATCCCGGAAGCGAACCAGAGCGGCAACCAGAAGCTCGCGACGTCCGGTGTCATCGTCGGCTTCATCGTCATGATGGCGATGGACGTCGCGCTCGGGTAAGCCCAACCGAGCGAATCTTGCGAGCTGTCCGGCGTCTTCTGGCTGCGACCTGCCTGGCAGGCAATAGAATGGGAAAGCAAGAGAGCGAGGTGACAGGCAGCACGGGCGGCTGCTGTGTAGAAGAAGATCATGTTGGTGGAGGCGTTCGATCGTACGTGGATCGCCTGGTGAACAGCGGCTGCTTCCTCTCGCGCTGTCTTCTCTCTGATCTGCTTGCAGCCGTCGGCTAAGCGCGTTCTCCGTCATCGTGCATGAGGATGAAGGAGAACGCGCTTGCGATCTCGCCGTCGCCATCTTCAAGCTGGTCGTCGAGAGTGACCGCGAGCGAAGCAGTCGTCAAGTCTTCTTCGGTGCTGCAAGCTTCTTTCTTACCGTTCGCGCGAGTCAATCGCGTCTCCGCTTCTTGAGCAACTTTCTCCGCCTTGACGCTCTTGAACTCCGTCCAGAGCGCGTTCACGAGCCCCGCGACGCCAAGAACCGTCGCCACTGCGAGCAGGAGCTGGACCGCAGTCGTTGGGTCTGCTCCGAGCGGCGACACGACTGACCGGAAGGTCTCGCCGCCAGGACTCAAGCTCAGCTCGACCATCACCGCGCTGTCAGCGGAGCTCACGGACGCCTCACAGTTGGCTCTCGCGACCCCGATGCGCGCGTTGTCGATGTCGTAGATCACGTTGTAGTTGGTCAACGCGCTGGCGCCGATGATCGTGGACTTGGCGTCGTCGCCGAAGAAGATCGTGCCGACGTATCTCCCGGGCGAGTTGCGGAAGAAGTACATCTCGGGGCTCATGCACACCTTCGCGCTGTTGAGGAAGAGGAAGCAGACGCTCGGGAACTGCGCGACCTCATGCTCCGAGAGTGCGTAGTACCTGCTGCTGATCGGGAACTTGTCGTTCCCGACGGCGCTGCGCCACGCCACCTTGAACGCCTCCTTCGTGGCCGCAGGCATGTACAAGAACGTTGTGCCGCTGTCGAAGACGCAGCCCCGGTCCTTGTTGTACACGTCGCTGTCCACTTGCATCGGCACGCCGCCCACTTCCACCGACAGCAGCGTGACGGTCCAGTACTGGTACCCGGTGTTCCGCACCGGCGTGTACTGCACCGCGTCGTAGTTGATCGAGAGGTCGACGCCGCCGAGCGTCAGCATCCCGCCCTGCGCGCCGAGGCACTGCGAGAAGAGGCGCGACTTGGTTACCTTGTTGCGGTAGAACTGCTCGAAGATCGAGTCCGAGTGGCGCGAGAAGCCCATGATGCCGTCCGACGACTGTAGGTTGAAGACGCCATTCTGCTTGTAGATGCAGCCGAACTCGACGGGCGAGCGGAAGTTCGGCGCGTTCTGCGCGAACTGCATCTCGTCCGAGACCTTGTAGGCGACCCAGTAGTCTCCTTCGACGTACGTCTGGCTGTACTCGCACTTACTGTCCACGCAGCGCATGCACGTGCTCGGCAGGTGCTGCTGCTGCAGCGGGTTCTTGATGAACGAGAGGAACGACGACGCGGTGGCGGCCGAAGGGTCTTCCGAGAGATCGCACGCGAGGTACTTGGTCTCGCTCGTGAACTTGAACGGCGCATTCACGTGCGCATCGCCGCAGTTGCGGCATCCTTCGCAGACGAACGCCGTCTTGCCGCTGCCAGTGTCGATGATGAGCTCGCGCAACTGGCCGCCGACCAAGACGCGGATCGTGTGCGAACCCTCCCCGCTGTAAATGCGCGTCTCCGCCGCGTTCACGTGCTGGCGTTCGACGCTGCTGTCATTCTCCACTGCCGCCAAGGACCGGTGAGCGTCGGCCACTTCAGTAAGACGGGACTTGGAGAGCAGGAGTGCTGCGTCTCGAGTTCGCGGCGTGCGGTTCAGCGCCACTCGGATCGTCTTCGCGTCCGACCCGTGCGCATTGCTCAGCAGCAGCAGCACGAGAACCACCGAGGACGCAGCCAGCAACAGCGAAGCTGACGGCCTCCTGTAGCACCCGATCCGCTTCATCGTGAAGCCTTCCTCCGTTCCGAGGCACCTGCTGCTGCCAACGACGCCGTCACGGAGCCTCCACCTCCCCCAGCGCAGCTGAACGTTCTCGTGCTCGTCGTCGCCGTCGTTGCGGCGTGAGCCTCGAACTCGGAACTCTGCCTTCGAGGTGGTGGCGACTTCTCCCAAGCGGCGACATCGCGAAGCATCGGATGTCGACAAGGCTTTCGGGAAGGCTACGCGAAGTCGTTGGCCGTTGGTACATGTCCCGCCTACCACAGGCAGTCAGCCAGTCCATGATGAACTTCTCCTCGACTACCAGCAGTGATGAATAGATAAGCTTTTCATAAGGCGTGTCGGACACGCACACGGTGAAGACAACTTCTCACGAACGCACTAGGACGCAGCACCCACGTTCCTCCGCAGGTACCCGCCAGTCGCTGGCGCCGGATACTGCGCGAGCGACTGCCGCCGCCGCTCATCGGCGAGCTCCATCTCCAGCAGCTGGACAATGTCTTCAAAATTGGGGCGCCGAGGAGCGCTGGCGTGCCAGCACCGACGCATGATCTTCCCAAACAGCACGGGGCAATCCTCCGGGATCTCTGGACGATGGCCGTTCAGAACGGCCTCCGCAACAGCGAGCACGCTGCCCGGGATGTCCACGTACGGGATCTTGCATGTGTAGAGCTGCCAGCACATGATCCCGAAGCTGTACACATCGACCTTGACCGAGTACTCCGTCGTTGGTTCGTCCTGCAGCACTTCGGGAGCCTGATGCAGTCACACGAACGAGTTCCAACAGTGAGCGCCAACTATGTCGAGGTAGCACAGAAGGAAAACAGAAACAGTGACGACGTACCGCCCAGCACGCACTGCCGACATTCGTCGTCATCTGCAGCGTCAAGTCGGCAGACGGGAAGAAGTCTGGACGCTGGTGCCGCAGCAGATCTTTCTTCCGGAACAACCGCGACTCGCCAAAGTCTGCGACCTTGAGCATCTCTTGGTCGGAGTCGAAGATGCAGTTCAACGGCTTTAAGTCACTGCAAGTCCGCAAAGAAAGTCACAGCAAAGGGAATGAGCGCACTGACAGACTTGCAGACGAAAACAAGACGCAGCCAAACGTACCGATGAATGATCGGGACTGGAAGACAGTGGAGGAATCGCATCCCCATCGCGATCATATGCGCGTACCGAAGCACCGTCTCGTACGGAAGGCTCGTGTTCGCATCGAGCACGTCCTGGAGCGTGCCACCGCCGAGGAACTCGTACACGATGTACAGGTTGCTGCCGTTCGTGTAGCAGCCGTACGTCATCATCACGCACGGATGCATCAGCTTCGACGACAGGTACGCTTCTTCCTTCATCTGGTCCAGGCACTCGAACTGCGTGTGCTTGAACGTCTTCACCGCCACGTCCACCGTGCGCACGATCGAGTTGTCCATCACGCCTTGGTGCCACTTGGCCTTGAGAACCAGCGCGAACGTGCCTTCGCCCAGGATGTTGACGGGCTCCTCGAACTCGATGTTGTTCGGGTCGATCGTCTTGAGCGACAGCCCGAAGTCGAACGCTTTGCGGCAGCGGTGGAAGTTTGTGAGCGTGATGACCGCCGTACCGACACCGAGCACATCAAAGATCGACTGCAAGATAAAGAACACCAGCTGCATGTCCTCGTCGCTGCGGTTCTTCGGGTCGGGCGACTGGATGCACGTGAGCGTGATCAGGCTCCCCCAGCAGATGAAGAAGAGAACCAGGTACGACCGCGCCACCTTGTTCAGGCGTCCCGTGGCCGACATCGGGTACGACTCGCCGATCGTACGCTTGAACCGGAGGTAGAAGATGAAGCTGAACCCGAATGCCAGCAACGGGTAGTATACGTACAGGATCAGTCGGCACGTCGGGTACAGGCACGGCTGGAAGTTTTCGAGCGTCGCCTCCTTGTCGAACTTGCGGTATCCGACGAGCGACAGCGTGATCGAGCCCAGCAGCGATAGCAGCATCACGTTGAGCGTGTACGTGCGGTACCGCCGCTTCGCGCTGTGCGAGTCCATAAGCACATCGGCGTACGAGACCACGGAGCGGTACATGTTGAACGCGATCGCGCACGTGAACGAGATCTGCCCGAAGTTGAAGAAGCTCTCGGCCATGCAGAAGAACAGATACGCGATGTCGTTCACATCTCTGTCCACGAACTGCACGCGGAGCAGCGACGTGATCCAGTACCCGCACTGCACGAAGCTCAGCTCGAGCACCAGCGGCAGCGAGTACGTGCGGAACGACCGGAACGTGATGTGCATCCCGATCACCACCAGTGACATCCACAGCGACAGCGACATGAGCACGCAGTGCACGTACGTGTACAGCCGCTGCGCCGCGCTACTTGTGGCGAGGTCCTCGGCTCTCGGGTGATTCTCGTAGATCGCACTGCCGCTGGTGTCCAGTGATGATGATGATGATGACGACGACGACGAATTCGGAAGCAGCTTGATCCCGGACCTCGACGATCGTGGTGGCAGCGTGCCGTTCAGGGACTCGTACAGCGGGTTGTCCTTCGCGAGCGTCGTCACAGGCGCGGGCGTGAGTGATACTGGAGCTTCTGTCGCCAATGCGGCAGTGGCCGAGTCTGTGGACGATGAGCCTGCTGCGATCTCCATGCTCTCGGTGCTCCCGTTCTGGGTCGAGTTGTTGGCGCTGGATGCAGCTGCCGCAGTTTGCTTGTCAATGCCGGCGTTCGCGATGAAGATCGCGGCGACGATGAAGCCCGAGAGCGTGACGCCAATGCAGAGCAGGAAGAGGCAGAGCTTCCTGCGCGTGCGCGCGCGGTGCTGGGTCTTCTCGAGCTGCTTGGCGCGCAGCGCCTCCTTGGTGATGCGGCGGTGTATCCGTCGGCGCTTGCGCGCCTCGCCGTCGTCCTCGTCGTCGCCCACGCCGATCGTGCGCTGGTTCTGGAGCTCGTTCTCGTCGAGCTCAAACTGGCTCGGGGTCTCGAGCTGCGCGAGGTACATCGCCTCCTCGCCCGTGAGCTCGTCCGTGGACGCGCCGCGATCGCGCATGCCTGCTGCTGTTCCTGCTGCTAGCGTTGTACCGCCGTGGGGCGGCGACAGCTCGGCGCCGACACCCGCGAACGCGGCGTCCGTGAAGCGCGCGGACGACGACATGCGGTTCGACGAGAGCGACGACGAGTAAGACTCGAGGATGCTGCGCACGTACAGCTCCTGGTCCAGCAGCAGCTGCTCGCGGTCGCGCGCGGCGCGCGGCCGCTTGTTGCCGCGCATGGACTTGACGCGCGTCCACCACTTCGTGCGCCCGCCGCCACCGCTGGACTCGTCCGCGTCGTCACCGCTGCTGAACACGCTGCTGTGCGTCGACGATGCGAACGACGAGAGTGTCGACGGGGGGCCGCCGCCGCCGGCGTGCGACGCGCTGGACGCTGATGCCGTCGTCATGAAGCGGCTGATGCTGCTCATGCTGCTCGTGGTGGCCGCGCTCACGTACGATATCGCCGAGTCCGCGAGCGTGCGCGGCCGTGGGGGCTTGCGCCCGCCGTAGTAGGCGTCGGGCATCGCGCTGTCGGCGTCCACGCTGCCGCTGCCGCTCCCGCTGTCGCCGCCTTCCCGGCCTTCCATGCCCATGGCCATGGCCGCCTCTGTATGCAAAATGGGAATGACTTGGTGTTTGTATACTTTCCCGAAGAGGAGAGGAGACCTTGGCAAAAAGTAACACGATCGACTGACTTGATTCATTCTCTCTCGATACTTCAATGCATACTAAAATTATTTTGGAAGAAATCGAAAGTGTTACTTGATCGAATGATAGGTTCGAAATGGAATTCGGAGACCACGTCACATCTTGCAAAAAAGAGCCGGAAAGCAGCTCACAGCCAATCCGCGTCGTTCGTCGACAGTGAAGTAACAGGTCTATATTTTTCGTGTGGACCGCTCCACCACTCGTTCCACATGCACATGTGGGCAGCACAACGCGAAAAAGATCATTGTCGAAATCAGGATTACCATGCCAACGTCTCCGACCGAGAAGACCGCGCTCCTGCTGCCGCCATCGGCCGCGTCCAAGCAACCGCCCGCCGACTATGCGCTCGAGGACCCGCCAGCGCAGCAGGCGAGCGTGTCAGTCTGGGAGCTGCGCGTGCTGCTGGTTCCCTGTGCGTCCTTCAGCGCTCGATTGAGATCTTAACGACCACTCGCTCGCTCACACTCGCTGCACTGCGTTACTACCGTCACCTGCAGATTTCTGGCCCAAGACGTGGTCGCTGGTGCGCTTTGCCTCCCCCAGTTCACGCGGTATATGGTGATGATGATCGAATGACGCGTTGTGCGGTGCTTGGCACTTCAGCGCCTGCGCGTCGCCGCCGCGTTCGTGTTCATGTTCGCGTCGCGCGGCTCGCGGATCCTCGCGCCGCTGTTCCTGAAGGAGGCGACGAACGCGCTGTCTGCGACCCAGACGAGCAGCTTCCCGTCGACCGCGATCGCCATGTACTGCCGTGCGTGCCTTGACTCGTAATGACCAGATCTTCTCCTCCTCCTCCTGTGGTTACATGCGTGCTAACCTGCCTGTTTGCTTGTGATGCAACAGTGACGCTGTTCGTGTTCGCCGCCGCCAAGCAGGTGCAGACGTATCTCTACATGACCGTCAAGCAGCACGCGTACCAGGATGTCGCGGCCAAGGTTCGCAGTCGGCAGATCGACCACTTCTCTCTCACTCTCATTACAGAGCGACACTGATGGGAACCTCTCGCTATCATCTGCGCACAGCTCTTCGCGCACTTGCACAGCCTGTCGATGAACTACCACCTGAGCAAGAAGACCGGCAAGGTGCTGCGGTGCCTCGACCGCGGCTCCACGAGCACGGACAACATCGTGAACGTGATCTTCTTCCGGCTGCTGCCGACGCTCGTGGAGCTCGTGGCCGTCTCGGTCGTGTTCGTGTTCTCGTTCAAGGAGAAGATCCTGTCGGTCGTGTGCGTCTCGGGCGTGCTGCTGTACGTCGTGGCCACCGCGTTGGGCACGCAGATCCGCCTCAAGTTCAAGAAGGAGACGAACGAGCACGACAACAAGGCGAGCGAGAAGGCGGTGGACTCGCTCACGAACTTCGAGACCGTCAAGTACTTTTGCACGGAGGAGTACGAGCTCGCGCGCTATATGGTCAGCATCACGCTCTTCCAGCGCTCGCAGCTCTCGACGCGCAGCCTGCTGAACGTGATCGTGGCGATGCAGCAGCTCATCCAGCAAACGTGTCTCGCCGTGTGTCTCTACATCACGGCGCGCAACATCTTCAGCGGCACGATGACGGTCGGTGACTTCGTCGCGGTCACCGTGTACGTCGCCAACATCTTCAAGCCGCTTGACTCGCTCGGCAACATCTACAACACGATCGTGCAGTCGTTCGTGGACATGGAGAACCTCGTGGAGCTGCTGCGCATCCAGCCGGAGGTGCAGGATGCGCCTGACGCACCGGCACTGCAGGTGAGCCCCACGAGCAGCTCCGTGACGTTCAAGGACGTGAGCTTCCAGTACCCGAGCCAGCCGTACTCCAACTCGCTCAGGAGCGTGAGCTTCTCGGTGCCCACTGGCCACACGATCGCGATCGTCGGCGCGACCGGCTCAGGCAAGACGACGCTCAGCCGCCTGCTCTTCCGCTTCTACGACGTCACGAGCGGGAAGATCCTCATCAACGGCCAGGACATCGCGGGCGTGCAGCAAAAGTCGCTGCGCCAGAGCATCGGGATCGTGCCGCAAGACACGGTCATGTTCAACGACACAATCCGATACAACGTACGTCCTGCTGCTGTTTGCATGCTGCAGTTGGTCGGCTCGACATTCACCTTGGACTCTTGTGCCTCCTGTAGTTGCTCTATGCGCGCCAGAACAGCACGCACGAAGAGCTCGTGGCGGCGTGCAAGATCGCCAACATCTACGACCTCATCATGTCGCTGCCGAAGCAGTTCGAGTCGGAGATCGGCGAGCGCGGGCTGAAGCTCAGCGGCGGCGAGAAGCAGCGCATCGCGATCGCGCGGCTCGTGCTCAAGAACCCGTCGGTGGTCGTGCTCGACGAAGCCACGTCGTCGCTCGACACGGTTACGGAGCGCAGCATCCACGACGCGCTGAGCGTCGCGTGCAGCGGCCGCACGACGGTCATCATCGCGCACCGCCTCTCGACGGTGCGCCACGCCGACAACATCCTCGTGCTGCAGAAGGGTCGCGTGCTGGAGAGCGGCAGCCACGCGAGTCTGCTCGAGCAGAACGGAGGTGCGTGCTGAGTCGCGTGGGGGAGGATGATTGGTAGTGTGAGCCTCAAATGCGTGCGTGTGTGTGTGTGTGTGTGTGTGTCTACTCGTCGCTCTCCAGCCTACGCGAAGATGTGGACGCAGCAGTCGAAGGAGTCGGACGAGGACGCCGCGTAGAGAGATGGCAGTTCACCTTCTGATGGTAGGTGATGTGACGAACGCCAGGCATCGACTCGCTCGACCAGTTCACTACAAATACATTCTCCATCCAACAACATGCGCTCCCACCTACCCGCTAGCCTGTCCCTCGTGGCGCCATAGTGATCACCAGAACGCCGCTGCGACGCAGAGCGCGACGCTGACGCAGCACGTGGCGCTCCCGCCGCAACGCATCGCTCTGCTGGAATCCGCAGCAGCAGCAGACGACGACGACGCGATGGATCTTGTGAGAGTCTCCGGCGTCTGCGCCGTCACTGAAGATGCTGACGACGACGAAGAAGAGGATTCTTGCGAGCCGCTGTCAGGCTTGCTCGTCATTGCTTCTGCCGACGCGACCGGCGCGCGCGTGGGCACCGGCGTCGGGGGCGGCGCGCAGCGAGCGATGATGCTCTGCAGGCGCGCGAGCTGGGTCGTGGCGACGCGCGTGGACGCGCAGTCCGGCATCTTACGCGCGACGCGCTCGAGCGCAACGAAGCACTTGACGTCCGCGGGGCATCGGTCATCCGCGACGCCGTGGCACTCGCGGTTCGCGAGGATGACGCCCATGAGCATCACGACGGCCTCGGTCTCCTCCTGGTCGCACACAGGCGCGGCAGCCGCGAGTGCGAGTGCGAGTGCGACGAGCACTGTGAGCACGAGCCAGCGCGTCATGGCGGCGGCGAAGGTCTTCGGCGCTCCGCCCTTAGCGCTCGCTGCTCGGGTCTCGCTGGAGTGCTTGCTGCGTCGAGGTTCTCATCGCGGTCGAGTGCTTCCCATAGTGAAGGAGGCAACGAAGAGGGTGGCGGTGCCATGATTCGAATCCATGACAACGTGTGGCTCGCACGTGTCGAGATCGCAGAGCCACAAGTTCTTGTACAAAAAATGAGCGAATGAATGGGTACATTTGGTGTGACCCACATCGTTCAATGGGCTGATGCTGACTTTTCACTATCGAGATTGAACGCCTGAAGCATGATAAACATGAGCAGCTTGCTGCTTCACGGACACCTCCCTCCTGCAGACATCCCCTCCTGCAGTGGAACGAGCACACAGCAGCATGACAACATGAAAGTTTATTCATCCGTTCACTCGCGCGAGCTGCTCGTGGCCGCGACCGAAACGAGACCCACGACTGCAAAAGCACTGGAGTCTCCGCGGACCGATCGCCTCAGTAAAACACGAGCTCCAACTTCTGGATATGCGAGTGCTTACAGGAAAACAGCGGCGACGGCGACCGCGGCCGACGAGAGCGCGACGGCAGCCGAGGTCGAGACAGAGGCGGCGGCGCTGCCGCCGCTGGCGCACTTCTTGATCTGCGCCGCGTACTCGGACCTGACGTTCTTGCCCTTCGCCGTGCAGTCCGGCAGCAGCGGGGTGACCCCCTCCATGGTCTTGAGGCACTCGGCGTTCGGGCAGTCGTTCGACGACGTCGGCTTGAAGCAGTTCTCGTCCTCGATGACCTTGGACGCCACGAGTGCCAATATCTTCTCTTCGTCCTCGCGAGTGCAGGCGGCGCCGGCGGCGCGGTCCACAGAGCACAGGACCGCAAGTGCAGAGACAGCGAGCACCGAGAAGAACTTCATGGTAGCTTGGTGGGGTTGGGACTGAAGGGCTTGGGGGCTTGAGCTGGAGCTGGTGGATATGGAAGTGGGCGATCCAGGAGACCGAGCGGCACTGACTGGCAGCGCAGGGCAGAGGACGAGAACGAGGGCGAGGACAGCGGGTAAAGCGAGCAGACGATCATAGTAGGTATATGGTGGTCAAACTGGGTTGAAAGCGGTCTCACTTCGGAAAAGTGACTTGGTTTCACTGTAAATGGTTCAAGTCATACATCCGGAGCTCAGTGTCAACCTGGCTGAGTGCGCATTTGCCAGCCAGCAACAGCACCAGAAACTTAGCGACGACAGCTGGAGCAGCAAGCAGCCCTACCGCGCTCCCACAACCCAGTCGCGCGTGGCGCTTTCGTGCACTGTTCACCGTCGGCACCTCGCAGTTTGGTGTGTGAAGGCTTTGGGATCCCTCATGCACCTTGCTGGTCGCTTGATGCCGCTCGATGACTCCTCGATTGATCGATCGAAGCAGCAGTCGGATTAACGTGACGCAGGGATACAAACGGAATTGAGACTGAAGCGGTGGCGGTGCAGCCGAACTTCGGATGTTCTTGGTTGAGACAGCAGCACCTCCCCAGGATAGCTAGCAAGCGTGAGCACGCCGTCGTGAACGAGCTTGCGCTGGAATTCCACTCTTGCATCGACAGCGGAAGTAGGAACCCACAACCAGCGTCCTGTTGTCGCTGGCCACGGCCACGATGCATCGCTTGTTGCGACGTCATAGCGGCCACACCAAAGCCACACACCTCACATGCGCACACCTCCGGCGCTTCGAACCGTCGTACCATGTGTACGAAGCAGACAAATCAGCAAATATATCCGGCCAACGAGATCAACTTCACGAGCACACACATGTCGACACACACACATCTACATTCGAGATATGACGACGAGCAGCCCCAAACTGTGCATGGCGCCATCCACCCCACCTCGCGCGTCGATAGGCAATGCTTCGAAGCACGCATGAACTAAGCTGCGTGCTTTCATCTTCACAGCGAGCAGCGGCGGAGAGCACAGACTGCTGGTGTCTACGGTCGCACTTCGCCGGTCTGTTCGCACCCGCCTCACATGTACATGATCGCAACGGTGACTGCGGTCGCTGAGAGCGCGACACCCGCCGAGGAGACAGTCGAGAAAGGCGCCGCCGCGCTGGAGCTCCCGAGCTTGCAGTCCGCGAGCAGCTTCTCGAACGTCGCCTTGGGGTTCTCGCCGTTCGCAGAGCAGTCTGGCAGCTGGCTCGTGACCTTGATGACCGTCGGGGCGCACTTGGCGTTTGGGCACTTCTCGTTCGTCGATTCGAGGCAGTTCGAGTCCTTGAGGACCTCGCCCATGAGCGACAGGATCTTCTTCGCATCGCTCTCGTCGCACGTGGCGCCAGCCGCGCGGTGCGCGAGCGCGAGCGCGGCGACAGCGAGCATTGAGACAGACTTCATTATCGGAGGCCTTGAGGAGCTTGGAGGGGAGCTTGAGCGGAGAACTGGTGGATTGCGAAGTGAGCAGAGACCAGAGAAGCGTGCGGGGGTGCGGTGGGATCTTGAGGTTTGGAAGGTAGGTGAATACCGCAACTGATTCATCAATATTAGCAGACAGTTTTGGCAGTGTTTTCTGAAGGGTACTATGTAGTCAAGGCAGGTCAAGATTGATTTTGCTACTTTCAGTATGCTATGCGAATCCTTGCCAAAATCGATCGTCTCCGTCAGCGGATAATATCAAAGTAGTATCCACCACTTTTGGAAGATCAAATAAATCAGGGATCACCAAAGCCGCTGGCTCAACTCGATGCTGCTCGATGCCAGCCAATGCTGCTCGATGCTGCTCGATGCAACTCGATGCATGGCGATCTCGTGCTCGCTCCTGCTAGCAGCGTGCATTCAAGCCCCCAGGTGCTGCTGGCCTTTGATCAAGCCAAACATCCATCGGCTTTGGGTGCATCCCTTCCAGTCGTCACCTACAGCTGGTGGCGCGCTTCAAACTCCAGCATGTCCGCCGTTGGGTGCTAGGTACGCATTTGCACACATGGTACTACGTGCTTGGGAGAAGAAGGACGATCGGAGTCTGTGGTATCAACGACCAGAGTATGATCAGCTATTGCGCCGTGGTGTGTGTGCCAGTTCCAGGTCCAAATGAACTGCACACTACACGGCCAACAAGCTCAGAGGCAAGCGAAAGTTCG
Source organism: Globisporangium acanthophoron (assembly GCA_023334365.1). Taxonomy (NCBI): domain Eukaryota; phylum Oomycota; class Peronosporomycetes; order Pythiales; family Pythiaceae; genus Globisporangium; species Globisporangium acanthophoron. The sequence continues at coordinate 17,859 of JAASGU010000511.1, forward strand.
TACTCTTCCCCGCCATCATGCGCGCGGAGCTGCTGTCGCTGTACATCACGGCTGTCGGCGTGATCGGCGAAGTCTTCAGGGAGCGCATCGATCCTGCACTGACGCTTGGGATGCTCCTCGTCGGCTACGAGAAT
>JAASGU010000512.1:0-17983 GCA_023334365.1 Globisporangium acanthophoron
CGAGCGCCATCAAGTGCGCGTCGGCATCTGGGTCCACGCCGAGGCTCTTGGCGTGGTCCCGCAGCGCGGCTTTGAACTCGGCGCTGCTGGTGTCCATGGCGATGGCGCGCTCTGATGCTGACTGGCTGAGTGGTTGGTTGAGTCACTGACTCTCTCGAAGTGTGTAGATCTAGCACATGTTGGCTACATGTTGAGGCGCTTGGTGCCGACAACATAGTTCGTGCATGCTGCCAGCACTTCTAGGAAGGACTACATGCTTTCAGATCTGTGCGATGATCCACGCTTGTAGAAGAGGCTGGTGTTCATGTTCTTGTCCAAGATCATCAACGAGCGGTGCCGCTCGGTTCTCTATTGTGTTATAAGTTATGTATCGGTGGCGGCGGCTTAGTGCGCCGGGCGCCGCGCGTTCATGTAGAGCTCGTAGAGGTCCGCGCGCTTGCGCAGGTGCTCCTGCATGGGGCCGAGCAGGCGCTTGAACGTCTTGCGGTCGAGCACGAGGCACTTGGTCTTGCGCACGGCCGTGACCGTCGCCATGCGCAGGTCGTCCGTGATGAGTGCGAGCTCGCCGAAGAAGTCGCCCGCGCCGAGCCGCGCCGAGACCTCGTCGTCACCCTGCGTGCACATCACTTCGCCGTCCGCGACGATGTAGAAGTCGTCGCCCGCCGAGCGCTCGCGCAGGATCACGCCGCCCGGCTCGTAGTACTGCACGCGCAGCGCGTCCGCGACGATCATCTTCTCGTACGGCGAGAGCGTCGAGAAGATTGGCACCTGGTCCAGGAAGTCCAGGTACAGCTGCCGCTGCTTGATCGTCGTGTCCATGAGCACGCGCTTGAACGTGACGCGGTCGAGCGACCAGCACTCGGCGTCCGTCAGCGCGCGGATCGTCGCGGCGCGCGGTGCATCGTACAGCAGCGCGAGCTCGCCGAAGAAGTTGCGCTCCGACGTGCCGTCGATCTCGCCGAACACGCGGCCGTTGAGCAGCACCTGGCACACGCCCGAGTCGATGATGTAGAAGAGGTCGCCCGCGAGGTCGCCCTGCACGATCACGTCCGTGCCCTTCTTCACGGCCACGTACTTCATCGCCTTGACGAGCACCTGCAGCGTCTCCTCCGAGATGTTGGCGAAGAGCAGGTTGCGCCGGATCGAGCGCCGCAGCGCCGCCTCGTCCTGCGCGCTCTTCTCGTGCACTGGCGGCGACCATGCGTGGTCGACCGGCACGAAGGACGACACAACCGAGCGCCGGTGCGTGCCGCTCATAGGGCCGAGCCGCGCCGCGATCTCGCGCATGTCCACTTCGTCGTCGGGCTCTTCGTCGCGGTCGTCCGGGTCCGACTCGTCGTCTTCCGTGCACGCGTCGTCCGAGTCGAGCGCGTCCGGGTGCTCGTCGTCGTCGTCGCCGTCGCAGCCCTTGCTGTCCGGCTGGAAGCGCTTGAGCTTCTTCTTCGCAGTGGCACAGTCGTCGTACCCGCCGCCGTGCTTGAAGTCGTCGTCGGTCTCGCCTGCCACGTACTTGGCGCTGCAGTGCTTCTCCGACATGGCTGAGCAGGCGATGAGTGCGGTGGAAGGGCGGATGGGAGTTGCTGGTGAGGGCGAATTCGATTCTGGTTGCCTGAGCGTCTCCCAAGCGCGTCAGAGGCGATTGAGGCTCCGCGGATAAGATCGCAAGGATCCTCGTCCTCCTGAAGCGACATGCTCCTCGGATCAGATACTTGAAATAGTATCTCAGAGAGCAGCGGACTCGAGACCTTAGCTCACGACTAAACTCGAGTCCAGTCCAGCGGAGGCCTCCCAAGACATCCAACTGACTTCGTCGAGGAGGTGCAGGTCGTCGACCTCACCACGCGCTGCTGACACTCCACGAACACGGTTCCAGTTCAGAGGTACCAAGCGTAACCTGCAGCAAAGTGTATCCTCTATAAAGTATAGTGAAGCACCTTCATTCACTGCCACAATGTCCCAAGCAACCTAAACGAGCAGATACAGAACTGCAATGGGTGTGTAACCTGGTCTAACCCACTCAACCGTTTCGCAGTCGCCAATCACAAGCGTAACCCGAACATGCCTCCCAAGTCCTGCCGCCATGTGACTCTGGCGCTGCGCCTGAGCGATTTCCGCCGGGCGCTCAAGGCGCGCGAGAGCTTCTCCTGCGACGTGCGACCCCATCCCCACGCTGATCTCCGCTCGATTCGCTCTCTAACGACACCATTTATTGCATACCCAGATCTGCGCCAAGCAGCAGGAGGCGCCGTCGCCCGAGGACGCGCGCCGCTCCTGGGAGCGCAGCGCTGCGTGGGAGGACCTCTGCGCGTGCGTGAGCTGCGGCTTCGTCGCATGTCTCAGCGGCAACCACTTCGCGCAGCACGCGCAGTAGGTTCCGTTGCTGTCGGAGGATGCTGTTGGTGTATCATGGAGCCAAGCGAGTGCTGATCGTGATGGGACTCTTGTGACGCGCAGGCTGCACGCGAAGCACTTCGTGGGCTTCTACGCTGGCGCCAAGACCTTCTGGTATGCAGTGTGGGCAGTTGGAGAAGTGGAGAGTGTACTCTTAACTGACTGGTGTCCCTTCCAGGTGCTCTCCGTGCAAGCACGAGCTCTCGGACGCCAAGGCCAAGGTCGAGGACGCGCGGCGTGAGTGTCAAGAAGCGTTCGATGAGATTGCGAGCAAGCAGCAGCGTCGTCACCGCAGCCGCGTGGCCGTCGCCGCCGCGAGACCCGCGCTGGCGACGGCGACGAAGGCCCCTGAGCCGGCGGCTTCCGCCTCAGCGGACACAGCGCAGAGCTCCGAGCCGGCGAAGCAGCGGCGCTCGACGAAGCAGCGCGAGAAAGCGGCGGAGACGTCTGGAGCCTCCGAAGAGCAGCAGAAGCAGCAGAGGAAGAGCGACGCGGCGGCGCCGAGTGCGGTGAGTAGCGTGCTCGGGTTCACGAATGTCGGCAACACGTGCTACTTCAACGCCGCGACCCAGGCGTTGCTCACGGCTGCACACTACTTCCCAGAGCACGTGCACTACGCGGAGACGCTCGAGGCACCCAACAGCCCCGTGCTCCTGACCTTCAGGTGCGTCATGGCTTCCGAGCCTGCATGCCTTCTGCAGTGTGCTGAGGTGTGCACTGTGTGGTGGTTGGTCCTCCAGTATGCTGCACGAGACGATCAAGAAGAAGACGCGGCGGCGGTCGGCGAGCAGTGCGGCAACCGCATCGAAGGACGCGACGAAGGTGAAGGGCAAGAGCCGGCGCGACGCCGCTGACGACCGACCCGACGGCGTGCTCACCGTCGCGCCGCTGCTCAAGGAGATGCGCAAGAAGTTCGCGCAATTCCGCGGCAGCTACCAGCAGGACGCACACGAGCTGCTGCTGAGCTTCCTGTGGGCGATCGACGAGGAGGCGGACCCTCCTGCCTCCTCCTCCTCTGACACCGCCGATCTGTCGTCAAGCAGCAGCTCTGCTGAGCTAGCTACCAAGGACGCGAGCGACGGACTCAAGCAGATTTTCGTCAAGACCAACGTCGGCGACACGATCTCCCTGCAGGTGCCGCAGGACGCGACGATCGCGGAGCTGCAGCAGCTCATCGCGAAGCGCCTGAACCTGAGCGAGGACGACATGGCGCTCGCGCACGCGCGCCCGTCGGTCCGCAAGTCTGGCGCGCGGATGGTCTCCAAGCTCAACTTGACGCGCAACCTGTTCGGCGGCGAGCTGACAACGTACGTGAGCTGCTGAGCTGCCGGGTGGGTGTGGGCTTAATGGTGAGACGCAGCTGATGTGTGGTGACAACAGGGTCATCACGTGCCAGGCGTGCGGCAGCGCAAGCACGACAGCCGAAGACGCGTTCCAACTGAGTCTGCCGGTGCCGACAGCGGCCGCGCGCTCACTCTCGACGATCGACTGCCTCCGGCACTTCATGAGTGAGACGGCGCTGCGCGTGGACGCGAACAACGGCTACGACTGCGACGCGTGTTCGCGCGCTTCTGGCCGCGCGAGCGGCGCGCTGCGGGACGCGACAATGCGCGTGGTGGTCTCACAGCTGCCGCGCGTGCTCGTGATCCACCTCAAGCGCCTCGGACGCCTCAAGAAGGTGACGCAGCACATCCAGTTCGACAGCTTCATGGACATGGCGCCGTACACGGACGGCCGCTTGACCGCGCCGACGTGCTACGAGCTCGTCGCGGTCGTCGTGCACTTGGGCAACAAGCGGTCGGGCCACTACGTCGCATACGTGAGCCGGTCGCGGAAGCGCGACGCGCAGGTGATCATCGGGGCAGCCGACGAGCAGCAGCAGCCGGCGCTCGACTCGGACGACGACTTGGACCCGCGCGCCGAGATCCACACGAGCGAGAGCCCGTCTCGGTCGTGGTACTACATCTCGGACACGGTCGTACGGCGCGTGGCGTTCGAGCAGGTGCTGCAGTGCGAGGCCTACATGCTCTTCTACAGGCAGCTGCCCGAGAGCAGCAGCGCCAGCAGCAGCAGCGCCAGCAGCAGCAGCACCACCACTACCACCTAACGAAGCGTCAATCTATCGTTAGCCGCCTGTTTGCCACACACTCGCCACAGTATGAGCGCTGCTGCACCGGACACCGTCGTGCACCAGCAGGACGCTGAGAGCCTGGAGGACGAAGGCGCGGCTGCTGCGAGAGCTGAGGAGGACGCCCGACGTACAGCAGCAGCACAAGTCGCCGCCGCCGAGAGGAGACGCGTGGTCCTGCAGCGCTGGTGCGCCACTCTCGGAGACGCGGAGCTCGTCTGCGCGCAGCTGGTCGAGGATGTCGTCGACGACCTGTTCCTGGACATGCAGATGCGCGAAGAGACCCAGCGCAGCTTCGAGCTCGTCGCGCGAGTCGCCACCCACGAGGTGTTCGCGAGTCTCGCGATGAGCAGCATGCAACCGAACGAGCCGCTCGACCGAGTCGTTGCTGGTAGTGGGAGCACCGAGAGCACGCTGGTCGGCGTGATGCAGCAAGTGCTCAAGCCGGACGTGCACTCTAGTGACGACGACCAGGACTCGAGCTGCCGCCGCCACTCGCCCTCGCTCCAGCAGTACGAACACGCGACGCTCGTGAGCTTCCTGCGGTCGCTGTCTGCGAGCTTCGAGACTCAGTCGAGCGCGTTGTCGGCCGCGTTCCTCGCGTTCCCTGCAACGATGTTCGTCTCGCACAGTCAGCAGCAGCACCACCACCCTGCGCGAAGTCATCCGAGCTCAGGAAGCAGCACGCTTGGTGGCTTCTGGGCGATCCCAGCGTGCGATTTGGGCGGCTTCCTGAACTACTTCATCGCAGCGGCGAACGTGTGCGTGCTGCCGAGCGCGGTGACGTTCGTGGCTGCGACGGCCAACGCGATGCTGGAGAAGAAGCAGAAGCCACCGGCGACGCTGACGCTCCCGCAGCTCCAGAGCTGTGTCCAGAGAGCGCTCTTCGCTGCAGAGGATGCTCAGGTGGACGAGAGCGACGAGAGTGAGCCGACCGTGCGCGTGTGCCAAGGGCCGAGTGTCGCCGAGAGTAGGGACGACGACTACCTCCCGCACGCGTGCTACTTGGACGAGGGCGACCCCGTACCGTGTCCGATCGACCGCAACGCGCCCGGGAGTCTCGCGATGAAGTCGAGAGCGGCGGCGAAGCAGGAGCTTGCGCGCAAGGTGATCCAGGCGATGCGGGGCGGACCGAGCGAGAGCAGCAAGTGGCTCGCGCTGCGCAGCCGCGTGGTCCTGAAGAGCGACACCACCACGGAGGTCTCGATCCAGGCAGATATGTGCGTGAAAGTCGCTAGCGACACGAAGGCGGGACGCAAGCCGTCCTCACAGAAGAAGACGTCGCTTGCAGCCCTTGCAGGCGACATGACGCCGACCACCACCACCAGCAGCGGCGACAAGAAGCCGCTCAGCGTCGCGCCGGATGCGGCGGCGCTGTCGAACATCTTCTCGCTCGGGACGCCTCGGCAGATGAACGCCGAGGAGCTGGCGCGGCGCAACGACGTCCTCGCGCTGCTTGAGCGAGAGGAGCAGCGCAACGTGCGCCGCATGGCGAACGCGTCGATCGCGGCGATGGCGATGCCCGCGCCGGCGAGTCTCTCGGAAACCAACACGACCTACCAAGCGTACGTCGCTGCGAACTCGTCGCTCACCGTTCCCTTGCAAGCAGCAGGAGGCTTTCGCGCCTCGGTCGCTCCCGAAGCGCAGTCGTCGTCTGGCGCATTGAGCCCGACGCGGCCGCCAGGGAACGCGCGAGAGCTCACGACGCGCACTAAGTTCGACCTGGAGCGCGAGCCGCCCGCGTTCGTCATCTCGGAGGGCAACGCGCGTGTTCGAGACGAGCGGAACGCGTTCGCGTCGGCGCTGTGCTCGCCGATCAAGCGGTCGAAAGGACGAGCTACTCGACCGACGATCAACGGCAGCCAAGCAGCGCCAGCGTCGCCGATCAAAGAGGTGGTCGCTGACCAGAACGGAGCGCCGAGCCGACCAATCCAAACGCATCTCCCACAGCTCGAGACCTCGCGTCTGGCAGTCGGCGTGTGTGCGGTGGTGCGCGGCGTGGAGAAGCGCGGGCCGAAGCGCAGTCCGAGCCGCAAGTCTCGGCTCAAGCTACACAACTACACCGTGGGTCTCCGTCGAACTCGCACCAATCGCCTGTGGTTGCTAACGCGCATATGTGTGTGTGTGTGTGTGTGTGTGTGTGTGTTCGTCAGACTGACGGTGAGGATCCGCTGGCAGAAGATCGCAGCGAGCAGCACGAGTCTCCTCCATCACCGATCAAGCGACCACACGCTACAGCAGCGCACTCACATCACCAGCGGCAGCAGCAGGCACCGGACAGTGGCGGCTTCCTCCCATTGATCCCGCCCGTGTCACCAATCAAAGCAAGTCCCCACCGCAAGCACGTTCGGTTCCACGGTGGAGCCAACAGACGACACTCGGACGAGACCGCGGAGGACACCGTCGCGAGAGCTGGCGAGTCTCCGCTCGTAGCCGCCGGCCGTCGGTCTCTGCCTGTGAAGCAGTCGGTGTGGGACCAGCAGACAGCGTCGCCGCCGAGAGTCAGGAATCGCTACTTCGCCGCGTCCGGCATGGCGGCCAAACCCCGCAGACTCGCTCATGGCTACGGCGGCGGTGGGAGTGATGCAGACGACGTCGATGACGAAGACGATCTCAACCTGTTCAAGGTACACCTGCAGCCATCGCTACTCCTTCACGTGTCATCTCATCTGACGCTCGTCTCTTGTGCTGCTCTTGGCTGCTGCGACGCAGACACAGTTCGAGGCCCCACGAAGGAGCTGCTTGCCAGAGACTTCGTACGAGGACTCGTAATGACACGCTCTGCTGCTGCTGCTGCTGCTGTGGATGCCCTTTGTCGCAGTGCTACCCTAGGATGGAGTGCGATCGCACAGGACGAGGCAGCTTCGTAGAGTCGATAGGCACGAGCGGCTGCTGCCTCCCGGGCACCATCGTGCGGCCGAAGAGGCTGTAGATGTCCGTGGCGGGATGGTCGCGCATGTACGCCATGGCATCCTCGATGCGCATGGCGTCCTTGTCACCGCAGCCGACAGCTGCAAAGATCTTGTCGACGAAGTGCCGCGTGACGTCCTGAACGTCGTCGGTCGGCGTCACGAGCAAGCTCGCGAGGAAGAACTGCGTCGCCTCGCCGCGATGGATCGTGTTGTCGCCGTTGAGGTCGTAGACGCGGAAGAGGAAGCCCACGCGCTTCGCGACGTCGCCCTTCTCAAGCGAGCTCAACGCCTCGACGAACTCTTGCCACTCGAGGATCCCAGAGCCGTCCGCGTCCAGGATGGTGAACACGCGGTCGATGAAGAAGTCGTCTTCGACCGAGAGCTGCGGGAGGCCGCGGTGGAACGTGTCTCGGTCGATGCCTTCAGGCACGCGAGAGATGGAACAGAGCGCCTTGAAGCGCGCCCAGAGCGCATAGAGCTCCGTGCGCGAGTACCCAGTCTGCTCCATGAGAGCTGGGATGTCTTGCTCCGACAGAAACCCGTGGTGGTCTGCGACGACCGCGCTCGGGTGGCACTTCCCGGGCTCGGAGAGCTCCTGACAGTCGAGTGCTGCCGTCTGCGGCGCGGCTCCGCGAGGTGCGGCTGCTGGTGGTTGACTCTGGTGATGACACGCAGCGGTGGCAGCAGCAGATCTCTTCGTCGCAGTCGGATCGTAGTGGCTCGCACCAGAGTTCTCGCCCGAAGTCGTAGCGAGCGTGCGCTCGCCCCACAGGGTCGGAAAGCACGAGACCGCAGCGCTCTTCTCGCTGGAGCACGAGCTCGACGGAGCGTTCTGCGTGTGGTTCCTCTTGAAGCGAGTCGAGTTGGGCTTGTGGGCCGGGTCTCTCAGTGGCGAACACGGCGCTCGGAGCTCGTCGTCGCCCTTGGACGCTCCAATAGACTCGGTCGGTATCAATGCTGATGCGATCTCCAACGGCTCGGGTCGCATGAGCCACTGCTGACGGCCAGCGAACGTCCGTCCCTGCTCGTCGAGCGATAGCTGAGCCATACGCATGCTGTACACGGAGTTCGCGGAGAGCTTGGCCAAGCTGCGTTCCTGGACGGGCTTGTGGCGCGCGAGCGAGAAGTCCCGCATGAACTTGTAGTCGAGCAGCGAGCGCGAGCGCAGTGCGTCGAGGAAGTCTGCTGTCGCTGCGACGGATGTGCGCAGATGCGGGTGCTGCGGCTTGATGGGGAACTTCGAAGCGGCGGACGTGCTGTTTCTGTTGATGTTGTTTGCGGGCGAACTCGAGAGGAGCGAGAAGAGCGCTTTGGCGCTGCCGACGCTCGAGTCCGACCCCGAACCTTCGAAGTTCATTGCACTCAAGCTCCTTGGAGTAGCGAGTTCGCTCTTGCGAGGCGGGGGTTTGGCGGCATCGAGAGGAAGACCTCGCGAAGTGTCATGACCAGGGAACGGATCGAGTCTCGTGTATGGCAGCGTATAGGTCGTCGCTGTCGCTGTGGCTGTCGCCGCGGCTCGAGGCGACGCCGCCGCCGATGACGACGGAGACTTGAAGACGCGAGGCGACTCCATCGGAGTGCAGCGCAACGAGCGTGAGATGATCCGAGTATTTTGAGAGCCTTGGGAAGCCGAAGCTGAAAGCGATGCAAAGTCACAAGGAACACTCGATGCATTCGCCTCGGAGCACAACAACCTCGAGTTCTGCCGAGGTGCTCGATGGCATGGAGCAGCGCACTCAAGAGTAGAGAAATCGAGAGGGAACTGGTGGGCCGGAGTCGCGAGGTCGTGAGGAGGAGGACGACGCGCGAAGGGATTGAAGTGAACAGAGGAGCTTTCACCCACACATCACAGGAGCCGCTCTGCTTTGGTATTGAAATCAATCAGGGGCGTGTGGCTGGTCTCACCCTCACCCGCTCCATCATTTCGTGCAGCAAGAGCAGCGAGAGCACGAGCTGAGTGCAAGTGTGCAAGAGTTGAGAGCTGAGCGCAGTGAGGCGAGTGCCAGAGTTGAGAGCTGGGCACAATTGTTAGTTTGTTTTGACTCGTTGTTTGTATGTGTCGCAAATCGGAGCGATTAAAACTCGCGCGCAAAAGGCTTGGTGAGCCAGGACGCCCGCGAGCCTGGCCGATTTGATCCTTTTGATCTTGGCTGTCATGCGACTCGCTCGACACGAGACCAACGTGCCACAAGCGCAGACAGCTTGACACACACACACACGCACACACACAGATGGAGAAGCAGCACACGGCGCAGCGAGAGACTTCCGTGATCATTTCGCGGCGCGTGTGAGCCAGCAAAAGAGGGCGAGGGTGCACTGTATGCGACAGATAGCGAGCCGGGGCACCAGGAGGTGCTGCTTGAGGCAGGCACGCTGCTCAAACGAGAGGATCCAGTCTGCACGCTGCCTGCACTGCCCTCGAGTGAGTGGAGCTCTCAGGAACAGGACACGAGTGCTGAACAAGACGCCTTGAGCCTAGAGACTAGTTTAGAGCCTGCTCTCCGAAGCAAGCGCTCTTCATCCATTCCAGCTAGTCTCGCTAACTCTTAAGCTTAATTCGCTCGGATTAGTCTCTCGCTGAGCAGGGCCGCATTTCTGCAGATTAATTTTTGGTCTTCTTTTCAATTTGCTCACTCATTTTTCTCACAGCTCCAAGAAAGCTTGAAGCGGGTTAGGGCTTGTATCCAGCCTCTCACGGCATACAAAACCCAAGTGAATTAGATTCTCATCCTATCGTTTCGCCCTTTATTTGCGCGCATTCGATCGAATGCGGGTAGGTCTCGGCATTTTTAGTCGGCAGGAGATTAATATTGAGCTTGTCGACAAAACTGCCTCTCTCGTATCGGTTTGGAAAGGTCATCCGTCTGTAAAGTGCAACTGTCGAGCTCAATGCGAGTATTATGCAGCAGTTCCGAAAGGGTATATCCTTTCGCAAGTGTGTGCTTTTGGTGCCCTCGTCTCAAAACTGGCGCTGCCGGGTTTGGGGACAGGTGGCGGTTTCCCTTCTCGGACGGGGTGCGTTCACATTCTGTACTAGCCTTTTGTATGTGGCTTGCATTTACTAACAACCCGACTTCCGTCCTAGGCGCCCGCCTCCAGCCTCTGGTGGAAACGAGAGGACCCCCTCTCACTCCCTCCCCACTCGCTCTCACTCCACAAGAAGCCCAGCCTCCAGCAAGCCTCCAGCTCTCCAGCTCTCCAGCTTTCCAGCTCTCCAGCATTCCTCCCCCCTCCATCTCAAAGCCATGCGCCCCATGACGCCCGAGGGCAGCGAGACGATCTCCATCTCGATCGGCCTCGGCGGAGACGCGCGCGCCGCCTCCTCCATCGTGCTCCCGCGCGGCCACGACCTTGTGCGCCACCTCGAGCGCCTGCTGCCCCAGCTCGCCAAGACCGTCGCCGCCGACGACGCGGGTCGCCTCCACTACCAAACGACGACGCAGCCCCACCAGCACCAGCACCCGCTTTTCCAGCACCCCCACTCGCCGACAGGGCGATCCTTGTACGCCCCCAGCGTCACCCACCGCCACCACCCGTACCAGCAGCACTCGCGTCCGCGCACAGTGTATGCGGAGGCGCCGCACTCGCCGTACCTCTCGGACGCGTCATCCAATGACAGCGTCGGACCGGCCAGCTCCAGTTCCAGCAGTATGTACGACGCCATGGCGAGGAGCCAGACGCACCACCTCCAGCCGCTGCCAACGCACCACCAGCTCCAGCTCCAACAACAGCAGCAGCAGCTTGTCGGCGCGCGTCGCCGCCGCGGCCCTGCCGGCGCTCAAGGCGCGGGCAAGAAGTGCCAGTTCCCCGAGTGCGAGAAGATCTCTGTGAGCCGCGGACTGTGCCGCGGCCACGGTGGCGGTCGCCGCTGCCAGCGCGAGGGCTGCAGCAAGGGCGCGCAGAGCCGCAGCGACTACTGCTGGGCGCACGGCGGCGGCCAGCGCTGCGAGGTGAAGAACTGCATGCGCAGCCGCAAGTCGAAGCGCTTCTGCGTCGCGCACCTGAGCTGGGAGTCGGCGCCGTCGAGCGAGCTGTTGGACTCTAGCGCCGCGGCGCGCGCGTACGAGCACCCGAAGGCGATCATGCCCAAGCCGCTGGCACCGTACCCGGAGGCGTACTCGCCGCCCGTGCGCGCGATGGCGTCGCCGACGTCGCTGAACCTGCCGGCGCTCGCGAACGCGTCCAAGCTGCCGAGTCTGCAGCAGGCGCTGCGCAAGAACCAGTGCGTGGGGGCGGCGTCCGCGGCGACGCCGTTCGCGCACGCCGCCGCTGTGCTCAACAGCGCGAGCGGCTAAGTGTGTGAGTCATGTTAGAAGGTATTTATCGAACACGTTGGACATGCGCATACAAACTGGCTAATGAGATTGTCACCCGTTGCAACATCCCAGAAATTCCTGCTGTGTCTCCAAATATCCAGGCGTCTCGTTTGTCTTCAACTTCCCTCTCTTTCTTCACGCTCGAAACACTCAAATTCCCTAGCTCCACCTGGGTTCACTATACTCGAGAACCTCTGCCACAATCTTTGGCGGTTGCCTTGCCTCCGATGACGTCGTCTCTCCCATGAGGCGTTGCTGCTGGCGCTGCGCTACGCTGCGCGGCGTCCACCTCACACTCACTTCCGCGCCGCCCGAGCTGCTCGCTCATGCGCGTCCTCCTCCTCCTCTTCGTCCTCCTCCTACACGGCGCGCGCGGCGGCGGCGTGCACTTCGCCGCCAAGTCGGGCGTGCGGCCGTGGGTGGACGTCCACACGCCCGCGGCCGCGCTCTCGACCACGTCCTCGCGTGGCGCCACGTGGGAACTCGTGTTCAGCGACGAGTTCGACGTCGCGGGCCGCAACTTCTCCGCGGGCCAGGACTACCTCTGGACGGCGCTCGACCTGCCCGACGGCGTCAACGCCGCGCTCGAGTACTACTCGCCCAACATGTCGAGCACGACGACCGATGGCGACCGGGGCGTCTTCCAGATCGAGGTGCGCCAGGAGCCGGACATTCGGTACACGGTCTACAACGCCTACTCGCGCCCGCCGGGCTTCGAGACGCACTCCATGTACTACCGCGCGGCCATGGTGCAGTCCTGGAACAAGTTCTGCTTCCAGGGCGGGCTGCTCGAGGTGAGCGCCAAGCTGCCGGGCGCCGTCTCCGCCGCCAGCGGGAACCCGGACCTCGCCGGCAGCGACCGCGCGCGCGTCAAGAGTCTCGCGTTCTACCCGACGTGGCCCGGCATCTGGCTGCTCGGGAACCTCGCGCGCGCGCTCTTCACCAAGTCCACGAACCGCATGTGGCCATGGACGTTCAACAAGTGCGACCCGCTCTACGCGCCGAACCAACGCATCAGCGCGTGTGACGGGAACCCCGGGTACGGACTCAACAAGAACCAGGGTCGCGGCGCGCCCGAGATTGACCTGCTCGAGGGCGGCGGCACCGACGTCTCGACCTCCATCCAGCTCGCGCCAGGCATGCCCGATAAGTTCCGGGTCTTCCCGGCCACGAGCGACGCGAGCCTCTTCTGCTTCTACACGGCCGACTGCAAGACCCCCGGTGCTAACTTCCCCGGCATCCCCACCGCTGTCTACAAGGCACGCGGCTACAACAGTTGGTACCAAGGACTCAAGTACACGCCCAACACGCTCTGCGCGCCCGACGCGACCAAGATCCAGAATCCGGCGGCTGTTAAGAGCTCCATGAAGGCGGGCGTGACGGACAACAGCTGCACGGGCGTCAACACGTGTCCGGCGTCCAAGGACGGGTACTCGAGCCTCGACCCGCTCGACAACAGTACCACGCGCATCTGGGGCGTGAACGACGTCGGCGGCTGCATGCCGGTCATGAACGGCTACACGGGTGCGTACTTGTGCGACCCGGACAACTCGAACTCCAAGTGTTCGGACCCGCTCGGCGCCGCGATGTCGAAGAGCAACGTCATGGCCTCGTTCAACTACCAGATGGACGCGATCTCGGCGAACTCGGGACTGCCGCTCGCCGCGTACACGAGCTACGTACGGTACCAAGTGGAGTGGGTCATGGGGCGTCAGGGTTATGTGCGGTGGATGATCGAGGGTCTTCCGATCTTCGAGATCCCGGCCGAGGCGATCGAGAACCCGCCGCAGGACGGCAGCAAATCCAACCCGATGAAGCTCATGGTCGAGGAGCCTATGTACATCATCTTCAACGTCGCACTGTCCACGAGCTGGGGCTCGACGCCGCCCAACCCGGGTAAACCATGCGCGGGAGACGGCAAGGACACCAAGGTCAACAAAATCTGCGCCGAGTTCCCCATGCACCTGAAGATCGACTACGTCCGGTTGTACCAGGACGTGTCTTCCACCTCGACGATGTCGGTCGGCTGTGACCCAGCGACACATCCGACCAAGGGGTGGATCGACGGCCACATCGACGAGTACCAAGACGCGAACAACAGGGTGATCGAGGTCGTGGGCGGCGCGCCGTGCTTCAAGGACGATGACTGCACCGTGTCGGCGATCGCGTCCGCGTCGATCACCACGGGGGTGTGCAAGAAGGGCAAGTGCAGTTGCCTGTCCTCTGGCGGCTGGGGCGGACCGCGGTGCACGCTGGCAGTCAGCGACACAGCAGCGGCGAAGGGCTTCGGTCCGTCTATCGAGCTCGCGTCGATCGTCGCGACACTCGGTCTCCTCCTGCTTGGGTTCGTCGTCTTCAAGATCATGGCTGCGCGCAACAACAAGAAGATGCTGCTCGAAATGAGCGTGGCGAAGAACACGACGACAGCGGCGGCATCCCGCAAGGAGGTCGAAATCGACGACGTGCTCGCGCACTCTCGCTCGGTGCAGATGTCAGACGACAAACTGGTGTAAGTGCACCGAGCGCGCTCGGCAGGTTTTCTTCACAGTAGCAACCAGACTATCTAGGACAATACAAAGACTCTGTCGACCTCGACGGTGGATCACCCGACCGACACCAGCACAAAGAGACTGTCCAAATCCCGTCCTACTTCGCCATCGGCGTCGAGTCATCCTCGCGTGCTCTACAATGCCTGGTCTTGGAGAACCGCGGCCCTCTACGACCGAGGTGAACGTGCTCAAGGTCTACACAATCTTCGCAGCACATGCTCGACAGACGCGAGCAGCGTCGACAAGGACCACCTACAGAAGGCTCACCTTCGACCGATATCCTCGCTTGCTAGCAACGCGACCAGCGACCGACCATCCATCATCCACACACATCAGTCGAGCCGCTTTAACATCGCGCGGCTACGGTGAGCCTTGAGGCTTGAGCCTGTGCTGCTTTGCTTGAGCTGGCGACGCAGTGGCAGATGCGGATTGCGACCAACGAGAGGAGTATCGAGTTGCACCTCCACTCCAAGTTCAACTTAGGGAATAAGTTTGAAGATTTTGTCAGACTTGTAGAAAGTGCAGGAGGGAGTTTCATCATGAGCAGGCATCAAGTTATGTTTTGACTCGAGTTGAGTATGCTTTGATGGCTATGCATTCAAGCGAGAAGCCTTGCCCAGTTTCAAATGCCACCAGAAACGCAAGGCTACTTGTTTTGAGCGCTTGCTCGTTTGCCGTACGACCACAGCACCGCGAGATATGTGAATCTCGCTGCAGGTTTGTAAGTGCTACTCGCCCAAAATTTGCCGTTCGCTCATATCTAAAAATAATGCACACCTTCAAAAATGACCTATTTTATTTTGAAGCAGATCAGCGCTTTTCAGCCAATCATCTCTCTCTCCAGATTCTCTCAAAGTAGGAGCGTTACGCAACGGTCCTAATTCCGGAGGGGTCACTCTGGAAAGCGAAAATAGCAAGTTTCTCCCAACAAGCTCAAGCTCAAGCTCAAGCTCAAGCAGGCAGGCAGGCGTGCGCTCGCGCAGCTCATTCCGCCTTCTCCTTCCTGTCGCAGACGCGCGCCTTCCTCTCTTTCACTCTCATAGATCACACGAGCGGCAGCATGAACATCGAGGCGTCCAAGCGCAGCGTGGCCACCGCGCTCGAGTCCCAACAGCAGCAGCAGAAACAGCAGCAGCAGGTGGCCGTGAAGCCCAAGGCCGCGCCCGGCAAGGACGAGGCCGAGTTCCGCAACTACAAGGACTCGTCGCGACAGGCGACCGTCGAGCGCCACTACCGCCTCATGCGCCAGCACCAGACGCTCGCGTTCAACGCCAAGATGCAGGCCAAGTACGGTAGCTTCACGAACGCCGAGATGACGGTCTGGGAGGCCTTCGAGGCGCTCAAGGGCTACGTGGACTCGTCCGACCCGGACTCATCGCTGCCCAACCTCGAGCACATGCTGCAGACCGCGGAAGGCATCCGCGCCGCCGGCCACCCGGACTGGTTCCAGCTCGTCGGGCTGCTCCACGACATGGGCAAGATCCAGTACCTCTGGGGCGCCAAGGAGGACGGGCAGGAGGGCACGGCGGACGGCGATCAGTGGTCGCTCGGTGGCGACACGTGGGTGGTCGGCTGCCGCATCCCGGACACGACGGTCTTCCCCGAGTTCAACGCGCTCAACCCGGACATGCAGGACTCGCGGTACAACTCGGAGTACGGCATCTACGCGCCGCACTGCGGGCTCAAGAACCTCAAGTTCGCGTGGGGCCACGACGAGTACCTCTACCAGATGCTGCGCTGCAACGGGACGACGATCCCGGACGAAGGGCTCGCGATGGTGCGGTACCACTCGTGCTACCCGTGGCACAAGGAGAAGGAGTACCAGCACCTCATGGACGACGACGACGAGGACCTCCTGGACTGGGTGCTCGAGTTCAACAAGTTCGACCTCTATACCAAGGCCGACACGCGCCCGGACGTCGAGAAGCTCTGGCCGTACTACCAGTCGCTCATCGACAAGTACCTGCCCGGCAAGCTCCGCTGGTAGAGCGAGCGAGACGCTCTCTCTCTCTCTCTCTCTCTCTCTCTCATGGTGGCCCTCGGGATGCAACGGTGCTTTCGCTCTAGCGCTCTTCTGCAACGACGAAGTTTTCTCAAAGGAGGACGAAGGGCGGCCGCCAACTCGTAACTTATCAATAAGCACCTTGGAAACAAGCACTCCGAAGCACGACCACAGCGTTGGTCGGAGGGGTTCTCTTGGCCGCAGGGTCGGACCCTCCGCTCTCTCTCTAACGCGCGCGCTGGGCTCAGCTCTGCTTGTTGGCGGTGGCTTCTCGCCGCGTAGCGTCCTGCAGCAGCTCCGTGTCGACTTCGCCCGCGGGGATCTGCACGTAGCGGATGGAGCTGCCGCGGATGAAGCAGTTGTTCATGTTCATCTGTGGCCGGATCCACCGAGGAGCACCAGTCAGTGCCGGTAGTCGGGTTCCCATCCCCTCATCACACGCACAAACGCACCAGCTGCGGGAACTTGTCGCCGTCCACGACCGCGACGCTCAGCAGCTTGATGTTCAGGTACTGGTCCACCGAGTGCAGCGTGCCGACGAGCGCCACGTCGTTCTTGAGCTCCACGGCGATCTCTTTGCCCACGAGCGTCTTGAAGAACGAGTAGAAGAGCTGCGAGGCGCACGCCGATCGAACGAGAACGAGCGCACGCGTTAGCTGCAGCACACGCGCGCAGCAGGCAGCGAGCGATGGCGCGCGCATCCGCAGAGAGAGTGAGACACACACAGTCACGCACCATGCTGTTCCGAGTGTTGTGCTTTTTGGCTCAAAAGGCAAGTGAGAGAGAGAGTGAAAAAAAGGAGTGAAGCAGGTATCCTGTTTTTCTTCACTATTGAAAACTTGACTAGTCAAGACCCCCGGACCCATAGTTGAAATCAACAATCGGTACCTTGATCGATACTTCAGACCGAGTCGAGTCTCAGAACGAGTTTCACTCGGACGGTTGCAAGACGAGTCCAGAATGCAAGTTAACCAAGTGTTGATGATGTATTAGCTCATGCAAAGGATATACAGGACCGGCAGAGCAGCCGATCAACCTATGTGCAGGAAAACACCACGATGCGAGGACCGACACACACAAGCGAAGTCCTCATCGCTATCTCTCGTCGTCACGATCAATTCTTCATCCAATCTCGGCCGCGTGCTCGATTCGGATCCGGATGCCGATCTGGTTCGAGCTCCACAGCTCCACTTACGCGCTCACGCACTCGCTCGAGATCCAGTGCACGGCGTCCTCGAACACCTCCGAGCTGCCGTACGTGCCGGTGAAGCCGAACTGCAGCACATACAAAACACAACAAAGTCAGCCACTCCATCCAGCTCAATCCACACCACCAACGTGCGCGTACCATGTCAGCAGCGCGCTCGATACACTGCACCAGCAGTTCCTTCACAGACACGAGGTGGTTCATCTCCTCGCGCTTCGATGCGATTGCTTGGTCCAGGTAGTTCAACTTCGCGTTGAAGTGAACCGCAATCTTGACCTTGAAGTCCGCCTTCGTCATCAGGGCATCAGTCGGGGAGATCATCGGTGTCTCCAAAACTGGCACGTCGATCACGGTCGGGCCGCTCGGCGTGTCCACGACGATCGTCGTGCTCGGCTCATCCGGGCTCACCACTGGGATCTCGATCACCTCAGGGCCGGACGGCGTGTCCACCACCAGCGTCGTGCTCGGCTCGTTCTCC
>JAASGU010000513.1:0-17958 GCA_023334365.1 Globisporangium acanthophoron
GTGGGCATCTCGACGTGCTGCAGTTCATTCTGAGCGTGGAGAAAGAGGAAGCGGAGATCGGAGGGGAGACTGTCGGCAGCGCCGCGGGGAACGGCCATCTACATGTTCTCGAGTATCTGTTCCAGTTGAGCGACTGGGGGTCGGTACAATCACGATTGGCACCTTCCACATCAAACAACAGACAAGGCATCGTCCAGCTCACCTCCTCCAGCCTTTCACGCACAGCACAGCGCTGTCGTCGATAGTGCATCTTCTTAACTCCATTCCGATCCCCACAGAGCGCGCGCGCACTCGCGTCACAGCGCTGGTAACAGCCTCGGCGTATTTCTCGTCGCAGCGCCGCATTGCGATCAGCGTCGTCTCTCTTGCTGTTGTAGCTGCTGCGCCCTGCGCCTCCGTGGTTGTCTCTCTCTCTCTCTCTCTGCTCTGTGGATTGC
Organism: Globisporangium acanthophoron; assembly: GCA_023334365.1. Classification (NCBI taxonomy): domain Eukaryota; phylum Oomycota; class Peronosporomycetes; order Pythiales; family Pythiaceae; genus Globisporangium; species Globisporangium acanthophoron. The sequence continues at coordinate 438 of JAASGU010000513.1, forward strand.
TGTCTTGTTCCCCCACTGCTGCTCTCGACTGCGCGACGCGCACCCGCGTGGTGCAGCCGACCCGAGCTGCTTAAACGTAGATCTCGGCCCAAAGGAAGAGGAAAAGCGAGCCGAAGCCCAGTAGGAAGGCGGCGACGACCGCGAGTAGCAGCTCGCGCAGCAGATTCTTGTGCGGCGCGACGCCCGTAGTGAAGAAGAGCGCGAGGAACGCCAGCCCCGCGAGCAGCAGCAGCACCGTGAGGCCACCGTAGTACTCGGGGTTCACGGGGCTTGAGTACGGAATGTCCTAACAGTAGCATAGCGAGAGAGAGAGAGAGAGAGAGAGAGGGTGGGTGGGTGAGACGGCAGCGGGTGGCGACCTTATGCAGCGCACATACATGTACAGGCAGGCGCGCACCATGGTCGAGGCGCTCGCTCGCTCGTCGGTCAGTCGATTAGGTGCCAGCTAGTCGGGAAATGATCGATCCCTTTCAACACGTGGCGATCTATTTTGGCTACCGAGTAGTCACATTGATTCGAAATTGACTACAAAAATGACTCCCGATTGATCCAATGGGAATCGAGTCAGCTGATAGACTCGGACGATTCCGTGTTCGATTCTATCGATACATTTAGCGTATAAAGAGTCGAATGGAGATACACCCGCATCCAGTCGTACATCGTCATTCTGGAAGAAGAAGAGCTCGACAGAGAGCACGAGCGAGCGAGCAAGCAAGCAGCAGAATGGACCGCGGCAGCAAGTTCTACGCGCCCACGGGCGAGACGACCGAGTGGGAGGACATCCTGATCAAGAAAGGCATCCTCGCGCCCAAGACCAAGGTGCAGGAGGAGGAGTCCGAATCCGAGGACGAGCAGCGCGACCCGCGCCAGGACGCCACGCTCGACGAGCTCGACGAGATGGACGTGCGTGCTTTCGATACTGCAGCTGCGTTGCGTAAGCCAGTCGGCGTAGGAAAACTGAGAGTGGTGGTACTTCGTTGCTGCAGGACGAATATGACGACGACGCGGAGCTCCTGCGCATTCGGTGAGAGGATGACGGTGGAGATGCGATCATGGCGGTGGGGAGGAACATGGCTGGTTAATATGGAGAACGCTACTTCTTGTCTTGCAGTGAGCGCCGCATCGCCGAGATGCGCGCGGCGATGGAGCGCAACAAGTTCGGGGAGATCCAGCCGATCGCCAAGGACGAGTGGACGCGCGAGGTGACGGAGGGCAGCAAGGAGCACTGGGTCATCGCGTACCTCTGGGACGACGCGCTCGAGGAGTGCAAGCTTATGGACAGCGTGCTGCGCGTGGTCGCGAAGAACCACCGCGACGTCAAGTTCGTGAGCATCCAGGCACAGGCGTGCATCGAGAACTGGCCGCAGCGGTGCGTTGGTGATGATATGGTGCTCTGGCCGGGAGTAGGACCCTAACGTACCGCTCGGTGTGTGTGTGCTCGTACGTAAACAGGAACTGCCCGACGCTCTTCATGTACCACAAGGGCGAGCTGAAGAACCAGGTGCTGGGCATCCGCAAGCTCAAGGGCTTGGACATGAAGGTGGAAGGTGCGCCGTCTTGCACTTGTGCTCTAAGGCCGTCTTGGCAAGGGACTCTGGCACCTCACCATCCACTCGATTCTGACTCCCAGACCTGGAGGAGCGGCTCGCGGAAGCCGGCGTGTTCAAGAACGGCGACTAGGAGCCTTTGTAGGATGGGCGGGCGAGGTGACGCCGTCTGCGATGCTCTTACAGCGGAAGCCACGCGTCGTCAACATAGATTTTGCTTTGTAGGTCCTTGTTGCGTGGTCTTGTGCGGGTGGTTCACTCTCGTGCTGCTGATCGCCGTCGCACACTCAATCCTGCAGCACCTTGGGCACCTTGAAGAAGTATCCCGCCTTCTCGGCGGCGTTCGCGAGCACCTTGTCGGCGCAGTTGCCCTCCGTCACCACGTCCTCACGCAGCGGCGCGATGCCTGTTTGACAGCTCGAGCGTGAGCTCATCCACCACCACAACCAGAACCACGTCCATGACGAACGCACCGGCATGGCTGTCGCCCTTGGCGTAGAGCTCGTCGATGTCTTCGTTCAGCGTCATCGCCTGGATCGTCTTGGTGCACTGGATGATCGACTCGACGTCCTTGAGCAGCACCGGCAGCTTCGCGTCGTCCACGTGCAGGTGACAGAGCTCCGCCAGCTCCCGCAGCTGAGCATCAGCACCATGCATGTCTGTCAGTAAGCGCCGCTGATACTCAAGGTCAGTTCGCAGCAGCGATCAATGCTGCACCTTTGCTTCCGTCAGCACATTCGCGATCTCGTCCACGTCGCCTTCGTGATGCAGCTCGGCGAGCGACCACGACGGATTGCGCGGGATCTGCAGATGCACCACCACCACCATTGCTCATGAGCTCTTGCGAGTCTCTCAATCAGAGATACGGAGTCAGAAAACACGCATAACGACAACGCACGCTAGTGATCTCAGTGAGATCCGCAGGCAGCGCACTGGTGCTGAATCGTAGCGCAGACGCGCCAGTCGCGAGACGCAGCGCGGCGCGTCGACCGGCGACGACAACTCGCAGCGCCATCATGAGAGACCACAAGTGCGACTGCTAAGTGCGTCTTTTTGATTGGCATCGCTTTTGGCTAGTTTGATGGTTCAAATTTGATAGTGAAGAAAATCACGAAGAGCAAATTTGAAAGGGTATCACTGAACATGGTGCAGTAAGTTTGCTGTAAGTACGCTTCAGCACAAACTCACACACCATTGGCAACCATGAAGATCAGCAAGATGATGATCCACTACACGCTCATGTTCACGGTGCCGACGGCCGTGGCGCTCTACTACTACAACCCCAAGTCGGACGACGAGATCCGCAAGGCCGTGGTGCGTCTCCTCGTGTCCCAGCGGCGCTGAGAATCGTGCTAGAAGAGGAGATATGCCGTCCGCAGGCAGTCGGCCGGTTGGCTGAGAGGAGACCAACTGACGATGGCATCTCTCACTCTCTTTCTGTGCTTACGCAGGAGGCAAAGGTGAAGCCCGACGCGGAGAGGCGGCGGAAGAACCAGGCCAAGTTCGCAGAGCTGCTGCTGCAGCGCGGCGACGTCTCCCAGGACACGCAGAAGCAGCTGGACGACGTCACGAGCTTCGCCAAGCGGGACTAGAGCACCGAGGCGCATCTGCTTTCGCGCACTCATACGCGTCCATGCGACGGAGAGGAACGGCGAGGATACGCTAGAGTGGTGCAGTCGTGAAGATACATGTAACTTAACAGTGAGCACGCACCGCATGCGAGTGAGCGAGCGATCACCTCGTGCCTCCTGCTGATGCAGCGCCATCGCTTCCTGAGAATCACCAGCCTGATGCTCTCGACAAGACGTATCGCTGCACCCTTCAGTGGAGGTATCGCTGTATCCGACTCGCGTGCGTGGCGTCCGCCTCTCGCAGCGCCGTCTCCAGCTGCTGGTGCAGGTTGCGCAGGTTGTCGTAGTCTGCGCGCACGCACGACAGCCGGCGCACAGGCGGGTCGGAGCTGCTCGGCTGCGCCACTGTGTCCAAACGCAGCGTCACGATCGGCTTGGGCTTATTGCGCACGAACCGGGACCCGATCTGCGGCACATTGTATTACTGCATCAGCTCATGGGTCGCTCCGATACACAGGACTCTCCAGCATCCAGCACCGACCAAAGCATCGACACAAGTTGGTGACATGAACACGCATACACACTTACCTCCAGGTCGATGCGCCACTCGAGGCTGCGGTACCGAGGAATGTTGGTGCCGGTGTCACGGCTCACACTCTCTTTGATCTCGTCCGAGTGCTCCACGAAGAGCTGTGTGGGTTTAGTAGCATCACCGATCAGTCCCCGCCAAGTTCATAAGGCCATCCCTTCTCTCATGTATATACAGAGTAACAGAGCATTCAGCACTGGATGGACCTTGGTCAGCGCGTCCGCGTGCTCGGGCGGCAGCTCCATGGCTTTCACCGCTGCCTGGAAATGATGCTCCTGCAGCTCCGCCTGCAGCCGAAGAACACCATCAGACACTCGCTCTCGCTTATTTCACACACAAGAGAACCAGAGATCTCGCGTCGCCAGACCTTGGCGGCATCCATGAGGATCTTGGCGAGCGCGAGCACCATCTCCTCCATCTCCGCTTGACTCCACCCGCTCGCCGCTGCAGCAAAAGCGAGATCGAAACGTGTCAGTTGCTGTTCTCTACACGAGCTACTGGTTGACAGCAGCAACCACACGCACATGCGGCGCGCGTGAGGCGCTTGTGGCGCTGCTTGGCGGCAGATCGGAAGAGCGCTGCCGCCGCGGAGCTCGCGGTCTCAAAGTCTGTCGGAAGAAGCAGGAGTCTTAGTGCTTGTCATGGTGGGTTGGTGTGTAAAGAGAGCGTGCAGTTAGGGAAGCGTACGCACGCTCGAGTGGCAGCAGCTTGGCGCGCGCCATGGCGGCGAGCACGCGCTCGTCCCAGCTCAGCAGGCTGCGGCTCATGCTTCAAGGTGGCAGCAAGTCTGGAAATGAGTTTGAAAAGCAGATCTTCAGTGCACAACAAACATGTCCAATATGAATATAAATGACACTCAAATTGTATTCAATTTTTCATCAAATTTGGTCACTCTAGATCTGAAGTGGACGCCCTAAATCTCTTTTCAAAACGCATTTCAGAAATCATCGACGCCATGGCGGCGAACGGCACAGCACCAGCGCCAGCGGCGGCGGGGACAGGGGCGGCCCCCGGACGCAAGGACCCGATCCTGGACCTCGGCAAGTACATCGACCAGCCTGTGCGCGTCAAGTTCCACGGCGGGCGCGAGGTCCACGGCCTGCTCAAGGGCTACGACCAGCTCGTGAACCTCGTGCTGGACGACTGCGTCGAGTTCCTGCGCGACCCGACGGACGCGTCCAGCGTGACGGAGCAGACGCGCGCCGTGGGACTCGTCGTGTGCCGGGGCACGTCCGTGATGCTCATCTCGCCAGTCGACGGCACCGAGGAGATCGCCAACCCGTTCCTGCAGCAGGAAGAGTAGACGCGCAGTAGGCGAGCAGCACAAGTCGAGCGACCGAGCGGGACGAGCCGACGGTGACGACGACGACGATCGCAGAGCTGCTGCTGGGAGAGCGCATGAGAGAGCGGAGGAGTGAAAGACGACCCAGCAGTGCGCGTCATCGCTACTGTTTACACGTTCCATTCATTCACTTCAGTGGAGCTGCACATACCCGTTCGCTGGATCACGTAGTGACGTCCCCTCTTCATGGCTCACTACGTTCCCATTCGCTTGATAGCTCCTAAGCGTCTACTCCACCAGACGCACCTTGTAGACGGCGTTCCAGAGCTTGCCCGTGAGGTAGAAGACGTCTTCGTCGCCGTCGTACGCGATGCCGTTGAGCACCGCGCCGTCGCTCTCGCCAGTCGTCCCCGGGTCTGCGAGCGCCGAGCAGTCGAACACCGCGACGATCTCGCCGCTCGCTGGGTCGATCTTCGCGATCACGCGCTGGTACCAGATGTTCGCGTACACGAAGCCGTTCGCGACCTCGAGCTCGTTCAGGTGCGCGATCGCGCGGCCCTGGAACGTCACCTCCACGCGGCGCACCTCCTGCAGCGTGCGCGGGTCCCAGAACATGAGCGTCGCCGAGCCGTCCGAGACCACGAGGTGGGAGCCGTCCGAGTCCACGCCCCAGCCTTCGCCCGTGCTCGTCTCGAAGGTGAACTCGCGCTCGCGCTTGAACGATCTCGCGCCGTCGGCGTCTTCCTGCGCGCTGAACACGAACCCGCGGCGGCTCGTCCACGTGAGCATCACGAGCTCGCCCTCGCGCGTGAGTGTCACGCCCTCGCCGAAGAGCTCTGCCGGCAGCTCGTAGCGCGCGAGCACCTCGCCCGTCTCGATCGCCACCTCGCGCAGCGTCGACTTGCCGTACAGTCCCGTGGACTCGATGAACATCTTGGTGTCTCCGCGGCGCGCCACCAGCAGCCCCTGCGTGAATGCCTGCGCGTCGTGCGGGTACTTGGCGAGCACGTGCACGCTCGGCGGCGCGTGGTCGGCCGCCGCCAGCTTCGCGACCGCCGCAGTTTTTGACGCCGGCAGCAGGCGGACGGCATCTTCAACACTCTCGGTACTAACTGACGCTGTAGATTGCGTCTTCAGCGAGAACGCGAGCGAGAGCGCGACCGCGGCTGCCAGAAACAGCAGCGAGAGCGCGAGGCGCCGCAGCAGCTTCGGCATCTCTTCTCGCAGACTCTGCGCCACGACGCTCGAGGTGGCAGGCTGCTGGCTCAGCAGCTGGCTCTTGAGCTCTTCCTGGCGCTGCTGCTGGTGCTGCTGCTGGTGCTGGCGCTGCCGCAGATCGGCGGAAGTGGCGGCGGGACGCGCGGGCGGAGCGGCGCCGCCGCGTCTGTTGAGCTTGTCGAGCGTCATCCTCTTTGTGATTGATGCGTGCAAATGGAATCATTGATTGATACTTTAGTATCGATTGATGCGACCAAGGTGAAGTGAGGGAAGAAATCCTACCTGCTTTTGTTACGAATTTTAATTTCAGAATATACTCGGTACTTTGATGCCATTTTGGTATGATACCCGCATACTTGGTACCAATCTGATACCCAACACCATTCCAAATTCGCACCACGACGGCACAGAGAGCGAGAGCGTCATGGGCGTGCTCTGGAACTTCGTGCTCACGAGCCTCCTGCTCACGAACGCCGTCTGCATCCTGCATGAGAAGCGCTTCCTCAAGCCATGTGCGTATGCGCGTCTGCGGCTCTTGCGGCGTGTGGGGGTCAGCGGCGCGCGAGGCGCTAGCACCACGTCATTTGTGGTGCAAGTACTGCTTTGTAGGAAGGGGCTGATGATATGTGCGTGGATTGCCCCTGTTGCTGCGTGTACGCGACTATCAGACGGGTGGCACCAGGTGGACGCGTCGCAGGGCATGACGATCAAGAACCAGATGGTCGGCTTCCTCGTTGCGGTGCAGTACCTGCGAGGTGCGTCCGCGTCCGCGTCGCTTGCTTGTTTGCGTGCATGGGACGATAAGATGTTTGTTCGCCGAATTGCCAACGTGTGTGCGAGTCTGACATCGTTGTGTGTGGCTGCAACTGCGCTATCAGTGCCGCTCATCGTGGTGAACGCGCTCATGATCGTGCTGGAGCTCATCATGGGGTAGTGACGCCTCCGATCGGCACTTTCAACGCCTCGCGCCGATAACGAAGTCGCGTCTTCAGCACCCCTGCGTATTAGCCAATCGACAGTGGGCGGCCGCGTTTGCGTACATGTGCACACAGATGATTTGCTTAGCGACTTTTGCTGGCTGTGTTGGTTCGAGATGGACTTTGGTCGGCAGGATCAGGTATCGCCACGCTGCACGTTGTCTCATTACCGCTACGCAGCACCACTGTTCGAGGCATCGCTGCTCCTTTCCCGTCTCTAGAAGCAACTCAACTACCAGAGCACCAAGCACCAAGCGCCGTCGATGATCGAGAGATCTGTTCGTACATGGCTCGGCTTGAAGCTTGCCTGCGGGTCGGGTTATTTGTCATGCAAGTTTGCCTCCAAAACCCACCCGACTCATATTAGATACTTGAAATGTATATGCCTATCATAAAGTCTACTTAGATCCATGACTCTCACGGGTCTGGGTTTGGCCAAACCCGGAAACCCGGAACAGCACCGCTCCACTGTTTTTCGGCCATTTCGGCTTTCAAGCGCTCTCAACACAAAGGGGCGGAAGAAGACCAGGAGGGACGGCGGGGAGATCTTCCCGAGGGACTGCGGCTGGGAGTACGCAGTAGCAGCAGGGAGGCACAGGAGCAGCAGCAGCACCCACCCCCTCCGCAGCAACCATGTTCGAGAAGAACCTGCAGGACCTCGTCAAGGGCATCCGCTCGGCCAAGGGCGACGTGAACGTGTACATCTCGCAGAGCATGCAGGAGATCAAGACGGAGCTCAAGAGCACGGACCCGTTCGTGAAGGCGCAAGCCATCCGCAAGCTCACGTACCTGCACATGCTCGGCTACGACATGTGCTGGGCCGCGTTCCACGTCGTCGAGGTCATGAGCTACGAGCGCTTCGCGCACAAGCGCATCGGCTACACGGCGGCGTCGCAGAGCTTCACGCAGTCCACGGACGTCGTGCTGCTCTGCACGAACCTGCTCAAGAAGGAGTTCGGGAGCTTCAGCGAGTACGAGGTCGGGCTCGCGATCAACGTGCTCGCCAACATCGTCACGACGGACCTCGCGCGCGACCTGCTCGGCGACGTCGTGGCCATGATGAGCTCGCCCAAGGCGTACGTGCGCAAGAAGTCCACGCTCGTGCTCTACAAGATGTTCCTGCGCTACCCGCAGGGGCTGCGCCTGACGTTCGACAAGCTCAAGGAGCGCATGGAGGAACCAGACGTGTCGGTCGTCTCGTGCGCGGTTAACGTCATCTGCGAGCTCGCGAACAAGAAGCCGAAGAACTACCTCGGGCTCGCACCGCAGTTCTTCCGGCTGCTCACGACGTCCTCGAACAACTGGATGCTCATCAAGGTCGTCAAGCTACTCGCGAGCCTCGTGCCGGAGGAGCCGCGCCTCGCGCGCAAGCTGCTCGACCCGCTCGCGACGGTCATCCAGAACACGCCCGCCAAGTCGCTGCTCTACGAGTGCATCAGCACGGTCACGACCGCGCTGCTCTACACCGCCAAGAGCGACGGCTCGCAACCGCGCAACGTCGCGGCGATCGTGCGGCTCTGCAACGACCACCTGCGCCGGTACATCGAGGACCCGGACCAGAACCTGCGGTACCTCGGGCTCGTGGGGCTCAGCAACCTCATGCAGTCGCACCCGTACGTGATCGCCGAGCACCAGGAGCTCATCGTCGAGTGCCTCGCGGTGGACGACATTACGATCCGCATGCGCTCGCTCGAGCTGCTCGCGGGCATGGTGAACCCGGAGAACGCGGCGCAGATCATCCGCGAGCTCATGCGCCAGACGCTGTCGGCGGACGGCGCGTACCGCCACGAACTCATCGCGCGCATCTTGCACGTGTGCTCGGTCAACAAGTACGAGAACATCCACGACTTCGACTGGTACATTCACGTGCTCGTGCAGCTCGCGCGCGTGCCGGGGATCTCGGGGGCGGTCGTGGACGCGCACCAGGCGCTGGCGTCGAGCTCCAGCGGCACGAACGGTGCGAGTACTGCGGCGGCGTTCAAGGTCGGCTCCTACGAGCACACGCGCACGCGCTCGCACGGCATTGAGGTCGCGCGTCAGCTGCTGGACATCGCGGTGCGCGTCAAGAGCGTGCGCAGCGTTATGGTCGACAACATGATCGAGCTGCTGATGGAGAAGGATGCGCTCAGCGGCCCGGGCGCGTCGACGCTCAGCGAGGTGTTCTACGCGGCGGCTTGGATCGCTGGCGAGTATGTGCTCGAGTACCTCGAAGATGTGGACGACGACGACGACGACGATGATGATGACGACGAGGACGAGCGCGACTCGGAGGAGGAGAAGCTCGCGCGCATCGAGGATCTCGTGGACGAGATGCTGCAGCCGCGCACGACGTCGCTGCCAGCGCACGTGCAGACCGTGTACATTCAGGCGCTGCTCAAGCTGCTGACCGCGACAGCCGAGAAGGCGGACGACGACGCCGTGGAGAAGCTCGCGGAGATCATCGTCGAGCGCCTGCCTGCATTTGTGCAGAGCGAGCATATCGAGGTGCAGGAGCGCGCGGTGTCGCTTCAGCAGATCCTGCTGTCGCTGGGCATGGGCTTGACGGCATTGAGCTCGGAGGAGCGTGCGTCGCGCGCGTTCGACAGCAACCCGTCGCTGAACCCATCGACTCGTCTGGACATCCTGAACTCGTACTTTGCGGAGCGCCTGGCACCGGTGGGTGCGAAGGCGCAGCGGAAGGTGCCGCTCCCAGCGGGTCTGGACCTGGACGAACCGCTGAGTTCGCTGGAGGCGTCGTTCCTCGAGTCTGGAGGCGACGTGTCTGGCTTTACGAACGAAGACGACCTCGAGGTGTCGTTCGTGAACCAGGGACTCAGCAACAACAGCGGCAACGGCGGTGGATACACGATGTTCGACGACAGCCAGCCGCCGCAGCACAAGCAACGCGGGTCGTCGAAGAACGGCAGCAGTAGTCGGCGTCGCAAGGGTTCGTACTCTGGCAGCGACTCGTCTGGCTCTGAGTCTGGCGACAACAAGGAGGAGCTCGAGCGTCAGTACGCGCTCGAGAAGGAGCGTCTGCGGAAAGACCCGTTCTACTTGTCCGGTAGCGGCAACAAGACGAACGGCGCCACCGACAACAGCGTACGTGCTGCTACTCATGCGTTGTTGTTGTTGCATCCACCTCATTGGTACTCACACCGATATGTGTGACACAGGGCTTTGCTGGTATCATGGACGCGCTCGACGCTTCCAAGAAGAGCAAGAAGAAGAAGTCGGGCGAGAAGGTGCGTCTGATGGGCTCAGACATGTGCGCTTGCTACATACAGGATCGTGTTCTCATGACTGTGATACAATGACAGAAGTCGAAGAAGTCGCGAGCGATCCTGGAGGACGAACTGATGCCGGACGGTGCGCGCTCGAGCGACGAGGAGCGTCGCCGATCGAAGAAGAAGCAGTCGTCCATGTTTGACGAGGTTCGTTTTGTGTCGTGTTGTGTCGTATGGTTAGTGAGCGGATCGCAATGGTGTGCTGAAAGCGATTGGTTGCCTGCTGTGTGTACAGGATAACGACTTGTCGGCGATCGACTTGAGCGTGCCGCTCGGCGAGAACGAGAAGATCCCAGACGAGCACCTGTACCACCGGGGGACGAAGCAGGACGAGACGGAGCGGAAGAGCAAGTCGTCGTCGTCGAAGAAGAAGAAGAGCAGCAGCGGGTCGAAGGAGGAGCGCAAGTCGTCCAAGTCCAAGTCGAAGCACCGTCAGCACGACGACAACGATGACGACGACGGTGTCGACAGCAAGAAGAAGACGAAGAAGCACCACTCGCGCTCGAAGGAGCCGAAGGAGAACCTCTATGGCAACGCGAGCTCTGGAGCGGAGGACGACGAGGAGAGCAATGACCGACACCACCACCACTCGAAGAAGAAGAGCAAGAGCTCGTCGTCGAAGCGCCGCCACGCAGAGGAGGCGGGCAGCAGCTCCAAGCCGCGCTCGTCGTCGAAGCGGGAGGAGAGTGGTGGGAAGGACAAGTCGTCGTCGTCGCGGTCGAAGAAGGACAAGTCGGCGCCGTCGCGGTCGAAGGACAAGCCGGCGGCGGCCAAGCAGGACGAGCTGCTGCTGCTCTTTTAGACGTAACTGTGTTCATCGTGCATGCATGGGGCGAGTAGCAGCAGAAGACAGCAAGCAGCGGGAACTGAGGGGGGTGGCCACAGCAACATCGACGGATGAGCGAGCAGCCGAGACGTCGAGGCGTGTACGTACATGCATGTGGGAATATTACTTAGAGCCCGCTGTGCTCTATCTGCTCGCTTGTCGGTCTCTCTATCGCTCTCGTCGACGGTCGCAGCATGAAGAGCCGCCTACTTCTTGTTCTTGTGCTTCTTGGCTGCCTTCGTCGTCTCTACTTCGGCGTCGCTGCTCTTGTGCTTCTTGCTCTTCTTCTTGGGCTGCTCTGACTGCTCGCTCGCTGCTGCCTCGACCGCGCTGCCAGCAGTGACGCTCCGGTCCTCCACGAGCGAGAACACGCGCGTGAACGGCTTGGCGAGCGTGAACTTCTTGCGGTCCGCGGCCTGCGGAAACGCGTTCACGAGCTGCTGTGTGAGCGCCGCGTCCTCCGTCTGCAGCCGGTACGTCTTGCCGTCGCGCGAGACGCTCGCGACCGCTTCTCCCAGCTCGCTGCTCTTGCCGACCTTGAACGACACGTTCGCCAGCGTCGACGCGTCCATCTGCTCGTCGCGTCAACGCATGTTAGCTACTGCAAATCGCCATCATACTATAGACATCACTATCACCATCATCAATAACAACAACGTACGTGCTTGGGCAGCTTGAAGAACCAGAGCTCCTTGTCCTCCGAGAGCACGGCGTCGCGCGTGAGCGCCGCACTGCCGCGCACGACCTCGAAGCCCGGCGGGATCTCAAACTCTCTGCATACGCACAGCAGAGAGCAGCACTGTGAGTCATCATTTGAGCGCGCAGCACTCACTCATTACCAGGCAGAACGCACTCGTCCGACTCGTCCTCTGTCTGCTCCGCCTCCTGCTCCTGCTCCTGCTCCGAGCGCTCGGGCTCCTCGTCGCTCGATGACGACGCAGCCGCGGGCTCCGCGCGCTTGGGCGCGCTCAGATTCAGGCGCTTCGTCGCGGGCGCCATGCTTTCAGGTGCCGATCTGGAGCTATGGAGCTGGGGCGCTGGAAGGTGGCGGCGAGCGAGTGAGCGCTTGATGCACGGCTCAGTTTGGTAATGTGTGCGCACCATTGATTTTAATGAGACTGAGTCTGAGACGGGGTCAGATGGTAATGTGTCTGATGATTGATGGCAAAGGAGAATGGACGACCAAGATCGAGCGATTTGCCGGCGGAGATGCTGCGCTCTACTCGGAGGCTGCTTACGTACAGTCGTCACGAACCTACTCGAGAGCTGAGGTAGCGAGGCGCGTTACGAGCAAACTGTTCCTCACATGTCAAGTGTGGTTGCTGTCATTTGGGAAGCCACAGTCGGACAGGTTCAATATGACGCACACAGCTCATGCTGAGAGTGAACTTCCTCAGCTTCAGTTCTGACCCGCGACCCGGGTCACTACGCAGCGATCCACAGTCCCTACTACGACAAACTTCGTTGCAAGCTGCTCAATCCGAGATTCATCGGGATTAGTAAATCACGATTACTTTACATAAGACCAAACTTTCACCTACACACGCAGTACGCACACACACACACACACACACACACACACACACACACACAGCCCGCGCCGCTGTGCCCTCCAGTACTCGCCTATCCGTCGAGCTGCACGTGATTTGTCGCAACGTATTGCGAACCATGACTGTTGAAACTGGAAACAATCGCGACGCGATCGTTCCACTGGATCAGTTCCTGTTCTTCGCCTACGTGATGGGCGAGTCTAGAGGCTCCCGAGAGGACTGAAATGGATACCAGACCACCAGCAGCAGCGGGGAGCTGATAGCACGACCATGTCGTTGCGGTAGGCGTCTCGGACTGACGATCAGAGCCGTCGTGATTTGTTGTGGAGTCGATTATTGAAAATCGAAAACAATCCCAAAGCGAGCCTGGGTTCACTTTCAGTTCTTCGTCTAACACGCACGAGCTCCAGACACCCTCCTCCACCTCAAGATGCTCGACCGCGCCACCCTCCAAGTGCTCGCCGACCGCTCGCTCTTCCAGTCGATCGTCGGGTTCGCGCCAGGCATCCCGTTCTTCGCGCTACACGTCAAGCGGCAGCTCAAGTGCGCTCAGCCCGGAGCCGCAGTGCTGCACGGTTCCTACTATTCCTTGTCATCCCGCTCCTGCATACCGCCTGAAGACATCGCTCTCTGGCAGAACGCAGTCTCCACTGGCGACAAGTACACTCTCGAAGCTCTGCATGCGCTGGCTTCGCTCGAGTCGGATGTTGGTCGACAAATGCGAGGGGTGCTGCGTGGAGTCTTTAGCTATGCGCTCACGCTCGCGATGGACACACGGAACACGTCGCTACTCGACTGGATCCACGCGAGCGGTTTGTTCCCGTTTGACAAACCGAATCATGCGGTGCTGTACACATTGGGATTCAGGGGTGACCTTCAGATGCTTCGGTTGTTGTACGACAACGGACACTTCATCGATCGCGGTGTGGCGAACGGTGCGGCAAGTCGCGGTCATCTCAACGTGCTGCAATTTCTCCAGTGCATCGGTTCTGTGAACGCAATAATCGACGGAGCCGCGACAGCATGCGCAGCAGCAAACGGACATCTCCACGTGCTCGAGTTCCTGATGGAGCAGCAGACCGAGTGGGATATTTCTCAGAGGTGGATCACTGATGGATACTCGAGAGCAATCGCGGGCGGTCATCTCCATGTGGTGCAGTATCTGCACGAGAACGGCTTCGAGTGTGGAGAGTACGACATTGACAAGGCAGCAGCGAATGGCCACCTCGACGTCGTGAAGTACCTGCACGAGAACCAGATCGGGAACAAGGGTGACAGCGCTCTCACCAGTGCATTGACGAACCGCCACCTCGAAGTTGTCAAGTTCCTGCTCGCCAACGGATGGACATATCACATCATGAATGCCGAGGATCTGGTGAAGAACGACGAACTCGAGATCCCTCAACTCTTGTGCGAGCGTGGAAGCGACTCCGACATCGAAGACGCGCTTCGCCTCGCCTTGAAGCACCACAGCATCAAGTTTGTCAAGTTCCTGTACGCGTTCAACCCGACCGCCTGCGCGAGACAAGGGAGCAACCTAGCGGCACAAGCGGCGGAGAACGGGTTCCTGGACTTCATCGAGTTCTTTCACGCGTGTGGCGACCCCGAGTTCTTCGACTCGAGAGCGATGGAAGCGGCAGCAGTGAACGGCCACCTCGACATCGTCAGGTTCCTGCACGAGAACCGGGACGAGCCTTTCTACATATCCACGCTGAGGGAAGCCTTCAAGAGAGGTCATCACCAGGTCGTCGACTACCTCTGCGAGAATCGTCCGGTGGAGGAGAACCCCAGCCTCGACGCATTTTACGAGCAGTACGGTGGTTTCGAGGAGCTGGTCGAGAAAATCGAGCGCGGTGCCGCTGCTGCAAGGGCTGCAGGTCGGAAGCTGTATCGCTATTACCCGATTGAATAGACACTCGATGTGCTCAAGCAAGACAAGGTGCGATCTCCGTACCGCATCATCTCTAGAATCAAACAAGCGTGTGAACCTCTCCGTCGTCTCTCTCAAAAGAGGAGAATCTGTAGACCTCCCAACACCGTTTCTCTACACTCTGCATCGCATCGCCACCAACCTGCTATCGCCACCACAGCTAAGCAACCACCGACACGTAACAGAGAACAGAAAACTGTATCCTACACATCGCGATCGTGGGATACGCGCATGTTCTCCTAGTTGACATGTTCTGCTAGTCGGCATCCACACCACCGTGTGGAATGTGGACACCGTCGCGCGTAGCAGAGTTGCTGTTCCGCTGCGGATACTGTGGATGCATGTGCGCCACTCTGGGACTTCTTCCAGCACCGTTTCTCTGCCGCAACGCGACGTCTTCAGGAGATACTCCTTCTCCGTCGCCTGTGCTCGAATCCGACATGAACTTGCTGTTAGAACCCTGGTCGAATCTCTCTCTCTCTCTCTCTCTCTCTCTCTCTCTGGTCTTCCGCCGACATTGTCTCTGTTCAACTGCGCGTTTTGGTGGGTGACCTCGAGTGTTCCAGAGCGCGCCCTTGGTCTCGAGGAACCCACCGTCTGTTCAACTGCCAAGTATGTCACCATGGCCACCTCGTACCTGAACACTACTCAAAGCTGACCCTGCAATATGACGCCCTATCTTAACAGCGGCGGTGTGAGGCGATCCACGCAAGCACAGCGGTCAGACAGAATGCGAGTGAAGTTTGACGTCTTCGGAATCGCCAACTCGCGGTTTCATTGTTCATCCGGCACGCTGAGCTGAAGTATGAACTGCTCGCACATCTCTTAGTAATACCAATACAGCTTTCTTTTCGTCCGCTTCGCAGCAATCGCGCCTCGCTCGATCTTCTCTGCCAAATCAACTCGACCATTGCATCGTTCGTAATCTGCCCGGTGTTTCGTGGCCTTCAGTTTCATCGGACGATTCTCGCACAGGTAGTCGACGACCTGGTGGTGACCGCTCATGTGAGCGTACTCCAGCGTGAAGGTCTTGCATCCCTCCTCTCGGTTCTCGTGCAGGAACTTGACGATGTCGAGGTGGCCGTTCACTGCTGCAGAGTGCATCGCTCTCGAGTCGAAGAACTTGGGTCGCCGCACGCGTGGAAGAACTCGATGAACTCCAAGTACCCTCTTTGTGCAGCGTTCGCTATCAGGTATCTTCCCTCATCGGCGCACACCTTCGGGTCGAGCTCGTACAGGAACTTGGCGAACTTCATGTTGCGAGACTTGACGGCAACGAATAGCGCGTAAGCCACAGCGTAATCAACTCCGCTATCGTGGAGAACCTTGAACATGTCGAAGCGGTTGTTCTTCACCACATCATCGATCGTTCGAGAGGCGGATAATTCTCGTCCGGTTGAGAGCAGGAACTTGGCGACTTCGAGGTGGCCGTTCTTCACCGCATTGTCTACTGCTCGAAGCGCGTTATCACCGACCCGGTTCTCGTGCAGGTACTTCACGACGTCGAGGTGGCCATTCGCTGCTGCCTTGCCGATGTCGTACTCTCCACACTCGTAGCCGTTCTCGTGCAGGTACTGGACGACGTGGAGCTGACCACTTTCGATTGCTCGAGAAAACGCATGAGATGCCCATCTTCGGAACCCCCAGTCGCTCAACTGGAACAGATACTCGAGAACATGTAGATGACCGTTCGCCGCGGCGCTGCCGACAGTGCCCCCTCCGATCTCCGCTTCCTCTTTCTCCACGCTCAGAATGAACTGCAGCACGTCGAGATGCCCGCCGCTTGCTGCGCCATCCGCCACCTTATAATTGAGGAAGTACCCGTGCTTGTTCATCCACCGGATCCTCTCGAGGTCACCGCGCTCGCCCAACCCGAACGCCACCGAGGGTTCGAGTTTGGCGAATGCGAACATCTCGTTCGCGTCGATCCAGTCGAGCAGTGCCGTGTCTCGTGAGTGTGTGAGCGCGAAGCCAAATATCCCCTTGAGCATCCACTGGTACCGGTCTTGCTGGAATGACTTGGTGACGGTCACGAGATGTAGCGCCTCAATTGTGCGCCTGTCGCCGGTGCAGATTGCGCTCTGCCAGATCGGCACAGCCAAGCTCGCAGACCTGAGCTGGCGCTTGATCTGTAGCGCGAAGAACGGGATGCCTGGCGGGAACGACGTGATCGACTGGAAGAGCGAGCGGTCGACGAGCACTTGGAGGGCGGCGTGGCTGGGCATCCTGAGGTGGAGGTGCTTGGAGGAGTGCGTAGGCGTGTGCGTGGGGTGTGCTGGATGGAGACTGGCACTTGTCACGCTCGTTCGCTTTGTGATTTGTTGTCTCAAATTTCAAACTGCCGGAGACGTCAGTAGTAATGACTCATGAATCACAATGAGCCACAACAAATCACGACTGCTCTGCTCCACAGTTTCGGAGACCTTGATCACGACCGACACACCGCCGCTCCCGCGAGTGCTCACGACAGCCCACCATCCGCCTCACTTCCCTGTCTGCCCATCACTCCACGCTCCCTGGCACCCCTCGGACACGACAGAACGCATATCAACGAACGGTTCCAGTTCGCGCGCAAGCTCGACCTCATACTAGTATCCGCAAGATGCACTCCGCCATTTCTGCAGCCACCCCTCGCGCTCCCACTCTCGATCAATGCCACGCTGCCGCGGCACTTCGAGTGCTCGGCGATCGCTCGCTCTTCCAGTCGATCGTGTTGTTCGCGCCAGGCATCCCGTTCTTCGCGCTACACGTCAAGCGGCAGCTCA
>JAASGU010000514.1:0-17919 GCA_023334365.1 Globisporangium acanthophoron
CAAGAAGAAGGCGACACTGTGCGAGAAGTGCACCGAGCTCGCGGCGACGGCGGATGTGCGCGGGTTCCCCAAGTGCAACGTGACGTCTGAGGGCGAGAGCATTACGCTCAACCTGCAGTTCGTGCGTCTCTTCCGGCCGTGCGTGTCAGAATCCACGGCGTCACCTTCGCCGGCGTCGACTGTGTCGCCTGCTACTACTTCGTCGCCTGCTGCCAGCTCTCCTACTCCGGTGCCAACGACGCCTTCGGCGCCTGCAGCACCCGTTGTGACTCCGGCCTCAACCCGTAGCGTCGCACCCGCCACAACCCCGTCAGCGACCATGACCGACAGCCCGAGCAGCACTCCGGCAACGACCAAGACCCCGAAGCCCAAGCACTGTGTGTAAGCGGGTGACCCATCACCGACTGAGATATCCGTTCCGATCAATCAAAACACATCATGTTCGTCATCCTTGGCATTGTTGCCTTGCAGCAAGTGAGCGCGCAGGATCAATCGGCGAGGGCGTATTGAAGTTGCTATCCTTTCGTGTCTTCCTGGTAACTGATCTACTGCCATGGCACCAGTGCCATCTTCGGCAAATGCTATGCGCGTTGAACTCACGTCCGAGCTAACACAGACCCCAACGCCGAGTCTTTCAGACAATGCCCTGAGTATGGCGCCAACGTCAGGTAATTCTTCATGGCATCATCGCCTAGCAATACGACTGCAATCAAGACTTCGGTCACAAAGACTCCCTGTACGACGCTGACGTAGACCTAAACTCCGATCAATGCCTCAGCCGAAGCCCTGATGGACACCGCAACCATGTGCACGACGCCATCGCTGATCAACTCCCCGGCAACACCAGCCACTCCAGCAGCATTGAGAAGAAACCTGCAACAACCAAGGCGCCTCGTGTAAGACTTCGCCAACAGTCAGCAAGACGCCGTCACTGAGCAAGACGTCCATCAAGCAAACCATCAAAGTCAAGGACAGCGACACAGGCAGACAAGTGCAGCCTCCTGGAGTGACATTGAGAGAGAACCGCTGCAGATTGGTAGATAGTACCAACCCTACTGGCAACGTACTTGAGTGTACACCTATCTTGTAATTGTGGGGTCAACGACGCCTTCTCTGCGCGGGTTGACGAACGAACGCTCGCAACACTAGGAACGGGTGATCGCTCTCGAGATCGTTCCTTCCTGCTTGATCCGGATCATCACTACAGAGTGTGAGATGGCGCGTCGGGTCGGATCCCTCCGTGCGCGGTCCCAGAGCTTCGACTTGGTGTCGCCCCTGCTCGCTTCTCGGCAGCCGCTGGCGTCGAGCTCGTGCTTTCCGCGGTCTTCTTCTTCTGCTGCTGCGTCGATACTCGTGCTGGAGTCGAGGACGTCGAGGCCGTCTCCTCCGAGGCTGTGACGCGCTCCGACGGACTCGTCTGGTCCTTGTCTGCCTCCGGTTCGTACTTCCGGCGTCGTCGGATGCACACGGCGAGCGTTCCGATCGTGACAACGAAGACGATCACGCCGACCGCGATTCCGATAGTGAGGTTCGGGTCGTGTTCCTCCTCACCTGCGTAACAACGTCACATGAATGGAGTGGTAAGTTCCCGAATAAGACGAATGTCCACAGACGCAGACGCACTCACCATCGCCCTGTCCGGCATCGTGGCCGAGCGATCCCGAAGTGCTGTTGCTGCCGCTGTTGGTTGCGCTGCTGTTCTTGGGCGTCGGCGATGGCGTCGGCTCTGAAGTCGTTGGTGTCAAAGTCGCTGGCTGCTGCGTGCTGCGGCCATTCGAAGATGAGCTCCCCGAGCCGCTGGTAGTCGCTGGAGGCGAGGTGGTTGAGATCGTCGGTTGTTCTGACGTAGGAGTCAGCGTCGCTGTGGGGGTTGGCGTAGGAGTTCTTGAAGCTGGCGTCCGCGACGGAGTGGGTGAAGGGGTTGGCTCTGTAGTGAGAGTTGGGACAACTCGCGGTGTCTGCGTGGGAGTCGGTGTCGGTGCTGGCGTCGGTGTTGGCGACTGGGTCTGGGGCGGTGCTGCGGTCGGTGTCGGGGTCTGCGCAAGCAGAGTGGGTGTCGGGGATGATGACTCGGCCGACAGCGACGACGCAGTCGCCATAACCGCTTGCTCGGGCGAGACAGTCCCAGGACACGAGAACACCGCCTCGAAGGTCGCCTGCAGACTCGCGCCGCCGGCGCGCACATGGCAATTCGGAAGCGACTTGTCCTTGGTCGCCGCTGCCAGCGACGCGCACGCCGCGTTCGAGCAAATGCTCGCCGTCTGAGAGAGAGTCATCGGCAGCTCGAGCTGCACGCCCGTGGCGCTCTCACAGGCGCTCTTGCTCGCCAGGATCGCCTGGTAGCTGCTCGTGTCTCGGCAGAGCACCGCCGCCGCCGAAGGTGTCGCGAGCACCACGAGCGCGAGAATCGCCGCCCGGAACGGTCGCATCGCCATCGTCTCTTGCGCAAGTCGGTCGCTGGGTGGAGAGCGCTGGCAGTGGCTGGTGGCTGACGAGGAAGAACGGAGAATGACGAGCGGGACGCGAGCGAGCTGCACCTGGTTGTTGTGCGGTGGGTGCCTTTCGGATGCACCTTTGAAAATGAGTGTATCTGATTTAGAGTAAATTAAAAGGCTCTATCTGCTTGAACAATGTATTGAAATGATATAGTACACTCGTTACGTAAAATTCAGGGGTAATGCCTCTATAATATTGCTACGCCCAAGTTGGCTTGGATTTTGATTGCCCACATGATGAACATGATGAACATGCGCCTTCGCTTGGTCATGACAGTGCTCCATGCATCTCGCCATCGTTGCTGTCGCCGTCCAAGCTCCACCACTGCAAGAACAACAACAACAGGGAGAACACGATGGCTGGCGAAGGCGAAATAAAATAGTACTAACAACATGATAGGATGACAAGGAGACCAACAGCCTCCTCCGCGCAAACGACACGCTCGTGATCTCGCCACCTTGCAACAACCTGCTCGCAACCGCACCAACCGCACGTAGTTCCGCACGCTAGAAGCTCTCGCGTGCGTCGTCCGCGAGCTCCTCGAGCAGCGCCACGATCTCGATCGCGCTCGGGCGCTGCGCCGGGTCGCGCCGCAGACACAGGTCCGCGACCACCTTGATCTGCGGTGGACACGCCGGCGTGAAGTTGGGCTTGAGCGTCCCGGCCATAACGAGCTTGAGGATGTGGAACGGCTGCAGTGGCTCGCGCCGGCCCTCGGTCTTCGCGTCGTGGTACGGTGCCGTGCACGTGTCGAGCTCCGAGAGCAGCACGCCGAACGAGTAGATGTCCGACTTCTCCGAGTACACCGTGCCCTCCAGCACCTCGGGCGCCGTCCAGTACGGCGTGCCCACGCCGATCGTCATGCAGCACTCGCCGTAGCTGCGGCTCACCCCAAAGTCGATCAGCTTCGCCTGGTAGTTCTCGGTCAGCAGCACGTTGCGCGCCTTCACGTCGCGGTGGATCAGCGGCGGCGACCGGCCGTGCAGGTACCGCAGCGCGTGCGCGATGCCCGTCGCGAGCGGCAGCTTGTCCCGCGACCAGCTCATGGTCTCGCCATTGCGGCGCAGGTGGCCCTGCAGGTCACCCATCGCGAGGTACTCCATCACCATACACAGGTTCTCGAGTGTGTTCCACGCCACGCCGATGATCTTGAGGATGTTCGGGTGGTCGAGCGCCGCGGTGAGCTGGATCTCGTCGATGAACGTGTGCACGTCCTCGGACGTGCGCTTGCGCGTCTGCAGCAGCCGCTTCACGGCCACGACCGCGCCTTCGTACGAGCACAGCCAGACCTCGCCGAACGCGCCCTTCGCCAGGTCGCGCTCGAACACGATCTTGGCGTAGTTGAGCCGCCGCGAGCGCAGGTTCGCATCGTTCAGCAGCGTCGTGAGCAGGTTGTGGGTCGAGAACTGCCGCGCCGCGCCGCGGTACGCGGCGAGCGACTCGGTCGCGACCATGTACGGGTCCTTCGACCGCGGGGTGAGGAGCCCCTGGTCGAGCGTGGACGCGATGGCGGCGCTGCCGCTCTTGGTGTCCCCGGACGACGCGGCAAAGTTTCCACGGTACTTGCGCCGGTAGCGCACGAAGCCGTAGCCAGCGAGCACCGCGAGCACGAGGCCGCCGCCGATCGGCAGCCCGAAGATGAGTGGCGAGCGGCGCGTCTCGTCGCGGACCTGCGCGAGCCACGCCTCGACGAGCTCGCTCGGCTCCGGGTCCTTCCAGTTCATCTGCGCGGCGCTGCTCGACGAGTACATGGCGCACGGGATGATCGCCGAGCCGTACACACCCGAGCTCGGGCAGTTGTCCCACGCCGGCTCGTTCTCGTCCGCCGTCGTGTGGACCGCGAACACGATGTATTTCTTGAGGTAGACCTGGTCGTCCCACGAATGGCGCTCGATGTTCATGGTCGGGATCGCGGCCGGGTCGCCGCCCGTGGCCCACATCGACATGTGCGGGTTACCCTCCGTGACCTCCTCGGACGCACAGTGCGACACTGAGAGCATCATGTCACCCGAGCACGTCTTGGAGCGGAACGTCTGCGCGCCGTTCGGGTCGGTGCAGTTGGACGTGTTGCAGCCGGCGCTCAGGTACTCGTCCATCGTGACGCCGATGCGCGCCATGGACACGCCGCCGACCGTGTAGATGCGGATGAACGTGGACGCCGGCGAGAACGCGTAGCCGGTGTCCCACACGAGCGCGCGCTGCAGCAGCGGCGGCAGCTCGCGGAACGTCAGCTTGTGCGCCGCCAGCCGATTGCGCACGGCCGCGGGCAGCGCCTCGTCCGTGTAGCTCAGCGCCTCCGCCGTGGCGCCCGCCGCGTGCCGCAGGTAGAACTGCTGCGCCAGGTCGGAGGTGCTGCCGTCCCATCGGAACGCCGGGTCGGTCGGTACCGCCGTGGCGGACAAGCGCCGGCGCAACGCTCCCGCCAGTGACGTGCGTCTGATACTTGTGTTGCTGATACTCGAGTCGCTGATGCTTGACCATCTGCTGATACTGACGTCACGGAGCAGCGCGAGCGCGGCGAGCAGCGAGGCCGCCGCCAGCAGCGCGCCGCGGAGGTGTCGAAAATGCACCGGCATGTGTCGAGATTGTCGAATAGCGCAGGTCGACGCGCGGATAAATAACTTACGGCGGCGGTGTCTTGCGTGGGAAGGAAGCTAATCGGATATTTTTCCGCTGGAGCTTCGCACGCACACACACACACTGAGACGCGCGCGGCGCTCGATGCGCGCTAGCAGACGACCGCGCCGCGCGAGCTGCTGCGAGCGAGCGAGCGAGCGAGCGTCGATCGACCAACGCCGACCCACACACACACGCCTGCGCAGGAGAGAGAGAGAAGAGAAGTACCGCGCCTTGCGGGCAATGTGCGTGTCGTGTGCGGGCATACAAACACCAAGTCACTTGGCACTGAAGGGATCCTAATGTGCCGGTGCTTTTGTCCCCATTCTTTTTTGAACTTGGTGTTTGTATGTGGAATTGCATTTTCGACTTTAGTAAGTTGTAAAGGGGTCGGGTTACACTTCCAGAAGGGATTGTGATGTGCGGTAAACTTGATCTTTGTATGCTATACGAGATCAAATTCTCGTTGCAGGAAGCCACATAGCTAGAGCGTCCCGATTCTGCACAGGAAGACGATTGGTGGCATACAAACACAAAGTCAAAAGAGCGACTAGGCGACGTCATTCTTTTATTTCAATTTCAAAAAGGGGAGATGGTAAATGTCATCTTGTTATTGCCACAAATTTAGGTGTCAATTTGCGTCCGTTTGTGATTCACTACCCTGACACTGCATGACCGAGCACACTCACTGCGAACATGAAACTGGTGTTGACGCTTGCTTTCGTTGTGATAGCTTCTCTGGTGGGAGGTGCTACTCAGTGCTCCAGATTTCTTGGATGTTTGACAGCAACTCTGAACTGACGCTCGGATTCTTCACACTAGAGTTGAATAGTTAATCCCAATGTGGCCAAGTTGACCCCCAAATACTACGACTCCACACCCATGCTTTCGCTTGTCTTACTTCTTTGATAGCGAAATAACTCGCAACAACCTAAGTTACTGGTCCAGAAGCGTACTATTATCTCGAACCTCGTTTGAAAAACCGACCATCCGAGTATCCACTTTGCCCTTGTGACTGTGAGTGGAGCTGTCAATGTATATAAGCAACCGACGTAGTTCGAGCAAACCGCCAATTGCACAACATTACAAATTTACAACTTCGTGCTCTCATTCGTTTGCTAGACCAAAGATATATGACAGCGTGAGGACATGCAAATTCCAGTAGCAGAGTGTGTCAGAGTTCATTCGGGAGACGTTGTGTTACGCAAGCTTTCACGACTCTTTTCGAGAGCTGAAGTGATTCGATCATTTATGTATAGTATAATGCACCAACACATTATGCGCACAAGATTGCCACAAAAATTTACTTCTATCATAAATTTATGTGCAGCCAAGTTTTGTCAGCACCTAGGGAGATGTGTCAGCACTCCGAAAATCGAGAAAAGAGCGAATAATTTCAAAATATGTCTACAAATCCTCGAGTACGACAAAACGTCGCGCTCATCGCAGAGACCATGCGAGGCATGCTTTAGTGTGCTGCTACATGGTCTTCGCGATACGTGTGAGCGACCACATCGATCGCCTCTCATTGGTGTCTGTCTGGTGCTCGAACCATCCGGGCATCCTCGCCATCGGGTCTTGGAACAAAGCGGGACTCGGGCCATCACAAATGTCGGAAGTGGATCTGTCAAGACGTCACAGGTCTGCTCCTCCGTCGCTTGCTTTGCTGCTTGGACTCGCTGCTGGTGCTGGTGCTCTTCCGGCTGTTTGCCATTCTTTGAGTCATCACTCGCCCTTCTTGCGTTTGCGTCGCCTCTCGTGGCGATCGAAGAGGAGTGAGAGCGACAATATTCAGTGCGTCACCATCTTCTCGTTTGCTGTCCTGTCCGCTCTCAAGGAAGGCAACACTTGTCATGCTGTATCAAAAGCTGTTGCTCTGTTGCTTGCGTGTCGATCGATAGCACTCATGACGGCACACTGGGAGCTCCACGAAGGAAAACAGAGTACATTGAGGTGATGCTAACTGCCGCAGCACCGACGCCAGCTCCGCGTTCGCCCAGATATCTTACTTAACCCTCAAGCATCTTCACGAGCTCGCTCGCGCTCGGACGCTTCTCCGGGTCGCGCTCGAAGCACGCCTCGGCCACCTTGCGCACGCGCGGCGGGCACTCGGCCGTGAAGCTCGGGTGCAGCGTGCCGGCCATCACGTCGTTCAGGATCTGGAACGGCTTGAGTTTCTCGCCCGACGGCCCCGTCGTGTCAAAGTACGGCAGCTCGCACGTGTCGAGCTCCGAGAGCAGCACGCCGAACGAGTAGATGTCCGAGCGCTCCGAGTATTTGGTGCCCTCGAGCACCTCCGGTGCCGTCCAGTACGGCGTGCCGACGCCCGCGGTCATCTCCTCCTGCTGGAAGTTGCGACTGACGCCAAAGTCGATCAGCTTGGCGTCCAGGCGCTCGGTCAGCAGCACATTCTTCGACTTGAGGTCGCGGTGGATCAGCGGCGGCGACCGGCTGTGGATGTACTCGAGCGCGCGCGCGATGCCGAGCGCCATGTGGATCTTGTCGCGCGCCCACGAGAGCAGGTCGGCGTTCTTCTTGAGGTAGTTCTGCAGGTCGCCCGTCGGCAGGTACTCGACCGCCATCACGAGGTTCTCGAGACTCGTCCACGCGACGCCGATGAAGCCGATAACGTTCGGGTGCTGGAGGCTCGCGCTCAGCTGGATCTCGTTCGAGAAGTCCCGCACCTGCTCGAACTTGAGCTGCTTGTTCTGCAGCAGGCGCTTCACAGCCACGTTCTGGCCCTCGTACTGGCAGATCCACACCTCGCCATACGCGCCCTTGGACAGCATCTTGCCGAACTCGAGCTTCTCGTATACGAGTCGCCGGTCCACCAGGTTCGGGTCTGTCAGCAGCGTCCGCAGCACCGAGTTGCTGCTCGAGCTCCCATAGTCCTCCGTGAAGCGCCCCATCGTCGTGAGCTGGTTGCCGCCCACGGTCGTCGTCGTCGTTGTCAGCGCGTGCTGTGACGTGCTCGACATGCCGTCCTGCTTGGCGCCGGCCGGGATCAGCGCGTTCGGGTCGACGCCGCCCTCGAGGTACGCCGCCTGATCGGCCGAGTTGGTGGAACGCCGCTTGCGCACCACGAAGAACGCGATGACGCCGATGAGCACGAGCACGCCCGCCACGATCCCGATGATCGCGCCGGCGCCGACGCCTGACGACCCACTGTCGGTTTTTGCTCCGCCGTTCGTCGACGAGCCACCCGTGCCGCCGCTGCCATTGGTGCTCCCGCCGCTGGGCGTCGACGTCTTGGGGAACGCCGCGATCATCGTGTCGACCCAGGCGCTCATCTGCGGCTCGGCCATCTTGCCGACGATCGTGGCGTTCGAGGCGCTCTTGACGAAGCACGGAATCACGAACGCGTCGTAGCCGGACGCCGGGCAGTTGTCGTACGATGCCGTGGTCTTCTCCGTGTGGATCGCGTAGACCGAGTAGGAAACCTTGGTGAAGTCGTCGACCCACGAGTGGTCCTGGATCTTGATCTGCGGCGTGAGGTCCGGGTCGACTCCGAGCGCCCACATGGGCGAGTGCAGGCTCGGATTCGCCACGTTCGACGCCATGCACTTGGTCACGCGCAGCATCTGCTCGCCGTTGCAGACTTTGCTGCGCGGCGTCTCGCCGCCTGTGGGCGTCGAGCAGTTGGTTGGTGAGCACCCCGCGGGTCCTTTGTACTCGGCCTCGCTCACGGCGATGTCCGCCATGGAGCGGCCGCCGAGCGTCCAGATCTGCACGATCAGCTTCTCCGAGTAGTCGAGCGCGTAGCCCGAGTCCCAGAGCAGCGCGCGCTGCAGGATGCCGGGCAGCGCGGCGAAGCTTCCTCCGCTCTTGCTCAGGCGCTCCTGCACGCGGGTCGGCAGCTGGTTCTCCGCGATCGCGAGCAGCGGTAACGTGTTGCCCTTGGCGTAGCGCTGGTAGAGCTGTTGCGCGAGGTCAGAGGAGCTGCCGTCGAACTTGAACGTCGCGTTGAGCGGTACCGGCAGCTTCGTGTCCGTCATGGCTGTCGGCGATCGCTCGGCGGCTTGCGGAAGTGAGGCCGAATGTGAGAGTGAGGTGGTGGGTGCGAGAGCGCGCGAGTCGGCGAATGGCGGGCAGGAGGTCAAGAGGTCGTGGATCGGAGGTCTGTTCAAAGAGGACCATCTCTTTGCGAGAGCGTGAGTTAATTGAGGGAGGATGCCTGTGAGATTTGGTGCATTGCAGGAAATGATGGGATCCGCTGTAGCGGGTTTATAGTGAAGCTGCTGATAGAATACTGCGAGAATAGATGCCCGGATAGAAGTGATCGCTCGATTTCGGCTGAATACTTGTAGAAGTTCAGAATCGTCAAATTGTGCCTTTTTCTCGCAAACATGATTTGACTGGATTGTTGTATGGGAGCACTTTGTGGCAAATCAGTCGATATCTGTGATATATTTTCGCACTTGACAGACTTCGGATTCATCCCGACGCCTACGCGCGCGCTCCGTTCATGATCGCAGCGCGAGCTCTCGCGCTTGCCGAGCGCCGACGTGTGTTCCTTTGTCCGCTTCGGTGCGCTCATGCGCGCGCTTCTTGCGCTTCTTAGTGGTAGCCGAGTCCAAACTTCCATAGAGCACTCGCTGATGTCCCATGGACCACCACGACACATGTGGCGCCAACGTCGAATAAGTTGGCAGGTGCGATGGCAAATGAGGACTCGTGTAAGAAGCACGATCTGGAGGCGGTTCTCGCAAGCATGCTTGTGAACTGATGTTGAGCTGGTTCGACTCAGCAGTCGCGAGTGTCAAAGGATCGAGCTCCATCAAAGCTGTCGTCGCCACGTGACTGTAATAGCTCCATGATACACTGGTCAGAGAACTGCTTTCGCGAGCGACTGCACTTGACCGATCGCTCTCCATGCTGATCGAACTGACAAGATCGCGACAGGCATTGCCAGCTCGTCACGAAGTTTGATCGGTGACCCGTGTCTCTTTCGTCTCTTGCACGTTCGCAGCTCGCAGTCGAATCGACTCGACTGAGGTCATTGCTCCACAACCTACCTATCTCGGCGCTGAGGAGGAGGTGTTGCTTTTTGTGCCTGGTAAAGCGTAGAGGATCCTTTGGCGTGGTTGACAGAAGCAGATTGAGATGGTCGTGGCACATGATCAGCCGCTCATTGAAGATCTGCTCCGTGCCCGGTCAAGATCCTCTCGGCGTTCGCCACGCGAAAGTCGACGCCTTGGCTCGCATTTGAACGGCTCAACCCAGGAGCGACACGATCGAAGGCGAGTGGTGCGGCACAGCGCAATTGATCACGTGAAGACAGGCTGAAGGAAAGTGTATGATCATGTGTAGAAGGAACCCCTCAAACGCGATATCGGATGTGAAAGCCTTTCATTTGCGAAAACCTCTTTAATAAGTGTTATATTTGATTTGACACTGTTAAGAAATCTCTACAACACACGTAACGGACCGCGAGTCATTTTCCGAGGGTGACGCATCCCGACAGTCAGTTCACAAGTCCACCACACACACACACAGACGAACACGCCCAAGCTCAACAAGCAGGACCAAGTGTATACAAGGCGAGTATGACGCCCGTCGTGGCGGCCATGACCACAGCGGCGGCGGCGATAGCGCTGCTGGTGAACCCGGTCGCCGGCGCCGGCAGTTGCTCGGACGCGGCCAACAAGGAGCTGTACGACAGCGCGCTGGCGCAGATCGCCACCTGCGAGTCCATCGTGGGCTTCGCACTCGAGCCGCCACTACCAGCGCCACGTACAGCCTCGATCTGCCGCGCGTGTCCCACGCTGGCGTCCGCCACGCGCGCCAAGCAGTTCGGCGACTGCACGCTGGCGAGCGGCTCCACGGGCGCCACCACGACGCTGCAGGCGCGCATGGAGTCGCTCTTCGTGTGCTCGACACCAACGAGCAGCTCCGGCTCCGGCTCGGGCGTCATCGTGCCACCGACACCAACGCCAGGCACGCCCAAGCCCTCGCCGACCCTGTCACCAGCCGGAAGTGGTTCTGCAGAGGCACCGACGCCCACGACGGTCAAGCCACGGACTCCGAGCCCTTCGGGAGAAGAGAGTGGCTCCGAGTCCGGGTCGCAGGGAAACGGCTCCAGCAAGGGTGGGAAGAGCAGAGGCTCTGGATCGTCGAGCGGACAGACGCCAGGCACCAGTACCGGCAGCGGTGCGTGCGCGGTGTTCCTTCTGGCAGATACTGAGTGGTGACACAAGTGCTTACTGTGTGTTCTACGACTCGATCGATTGGATGGGCGAGCAGGGTCGGACGTCAGCATCGGACTCGTGGTGGGCATTGCGGCAGGTGTAGTCGTGCTCGTGATCCTCATCGCGACGGTCGTGGTGTGCCAACAGCGCCGCAAGTCGCGTCGCCAGAGTCCCCAGGAACCGCTCGTGTACTCCGAAGAGTACACTCCGTCGAAGCACCAAACTCAAGTTGGCAGCAGCGGTGGCGGGGGCTCTAGTGGTGCTCGTGCAAGCTCTGTTGGCGCCACTGCTGGCAGCGTCATGGCGCGAGGGAGTGTGAGCGGACCCTTTTCGCTGCCTCACGGTAGCAGCGGTCTCTGGGAGGACGACGCGATCATCGCGGTGCGGATCCCGAGAGAGAAAGTGTTCTCAGAGACGCTGCTGTCCCGTGGAGGCTACGGAGAAGTGTACCGGGGAGTGTACAACGGTCACAGCGTCGCCATCAAGACGCTGCTCCCGGAGAGACGCAAGGATATGAAGCAGATCAACGCGTTCCTCGCGGAGGTGAAGCTCATGGCGTCGCTCGAGCACGCTCAGATCGTTCGCTTCGTCGGTGTCGCGTGGGACTCGCTGACCGATCTGTGCGTTGTCTCTGAGTACATGGAGGGCGGCGACTTGCGCGCAGCGCTTAATCGGTTCGAGGATGTCGAGCACCGTCCGCACGGCTTCGACCACGACAAGGTGAAGATCGCGCTCCACATTTCCCACGCACTGACATACCTGCACTCCCTGCAGCCGATCGTGCTGCATCGGGATCTCAAGTCGAAGAACATCCTGCTCGACAAGCAGCTGAACGCCAAGCTGACGGACTTTGGCGTCTCGCGCGAACGCAGCGACCGCACGATGACGGCTGGAGTGGGCTCGTCGCTGTGGATGGCACCGGAGGTAATGCTCGGTGAGCGATACGACGAGAAGTCGGACATCTTCTCGTTCGGGATCGTGCTCTCGGAGCTCGACTCGCACCTGCAGCCGTACTCGCAAGTGACCGAGCCGACGGGTTCCAGCGAGAGTCGTCGCATCCCAGACACAGCGATCCTGCAGATGGTGTCGCTGGGGCGGCTACAAGTGCAGTTCTCGCCGACAGCGGACCCGAAGGTGGTGGAGATTGCGCGCGCGTGCGTGGCGGTGGATCCGACCGCGCGTCCGGCTGCGGCCGACATACTTTATAAGCTCCACAGCGTGCTCAAGAGCTACCAGGGATAGCTCGACTGCCACGCAAGCACACTACGAGCGAAGTAGGCTCGTACCGACTCTCGCCGCACGAACCGAGCAGTGTGGAAGTAGCTGCAGCAGTCAGCGTGCGGTCGTGCAGAGCGCGCGGGGGCAACACAATGAAGCAGTTTTGATTCTGTGTGTGCGCGTGGCGTTCTCTCAAGTGTTACCGTTGACGATGCGGACAACTTGGAGCTGAGCAGGCAGCGGTGGTGCTCGCGCTGTCAGTCCGCCGATGACGATGCAGCGCAAGTCGTGCATGACGAGTCATCGGGTGGCGAAAGGGCAAGGAAGATGGGGAAAATCCAGAATCTTGCGGAGTGATGGTCAAAATAGGTACACTTTCTACCTCTTGAATTCACTATATCTCCTGCCTATCTCGCATCTTCTATCAGAAAACCCTTTTAATTTTGCTACAAACAGGCAAATATTAACTGCATAGAGAGAGTGACACACGAAAATTGGCTGGATCGTCGCTGAGCTCATTCTACAACCCATCGGTTGACTTGGACGAGAAGCAGCAGTTCCTCTGCGCTCTCTGCGCGCGTGCTCTCACTCGGCCATTCACCAAGCCCAGCAGCAGCAGCAGCACCACCACCACCACCACGTGGTACAGCCATGCACCCCAGGAGACGAGCCTTCGTTCTTGCCGCACTCGCGACCATCGCAACACTCGCGACGCCAGCAGCTGGAGCGCTCTGCTCCGCCACCAGCGGGTATTCAACAGTGGCAGCGCAAGCCACCGCCTGCGAGAGCGCGACCGGCGTGACGCTCACGGCGCCGCTCACGCGGACGCAGACCACGCGCATCTGCTCCGCGTGCAGCGCGCTCGCCTCCGCCACGCGCGCCAAGACGCTGCCCACCTGCACGCTAACGGCAAACGGCCCGACGCTGCAGTCGGTCTACGAGGCGCTCTTCGCGTGCACGGGAATCGATGTCGACAGCGGCTCCGGCTCAAGTAGCACGGGTGTTACGCCCACGCCCACGCCGACGCCGAAAACCCCAACGCCAACCCCGACGCCCACACCCACGCCAACTCCGACGCCTACTCCGACGCCGACGCTGACCCCGAATACGACTCCGACACCCACTCCGACAGGGACGCCTCCGACGACACCGGTGACATCCACGACACCAGATCCGATCACTCCGACTCCCACGAACAACGGCGGCGGAGGAGGGTCTGGAGGCTCAGCGACGGCCACGCCGCCATCGACGCCGAACACACAAGCGCCGAGCTCGACTTTGTCGCCGAGCAACAACAACAACAACAACACCGGTTCCGGATCGCTCAACCAGACTTCAGGCGACAAGCAAGGTGAGCTGCTGCTGCTACCTGCTCTCTGCCTAGGCTCTTCGTCTCCTCACACGTTCAATTGCGTTGTTTATTCCTGCAACCGCCAGCTAGCTCGAAGGACAGCATCATGCTCATCTTTGGTATCGCGGGCGGCTTGATCTTTATCGTGATCATGCTCGCGACGCTTATCGTGTGTCGCCAGAGACACCGGAACCGCAAGTCCGAGGACGACCTGGAGAGCCCGGCCACGCGCCGTGGAACCGAGTCGGCTCCGTACTCGGCGGATCCGCCGACGCCAGCGAGGAAGTCGACGCCTGCGAGGGCATCGATGCAGGGATACTACCCAGGAACCAACACTGCGGCTGGATACTCGGCTGCGCAGTCGGCAGCGGCAGCAGCAGCGCGACGCTCGACTGACGGGAGCGGAGGCAGCAAGTCCGACAGTTCAGGACAAAACTTGTTCCCCCATGGCGGTCTGTGGGACGACGAGGCGATCGTCGCGGCCCGGATCCCGAGAGAGAAGGTCGTAGCCGACGGGCTGATCTCTCGCGGCGGGTACGGCGAGGTGTACCGAGGTCTGTACAACGGCCAAGTGGTAGCGATTAAGACGCTGCTGCCGGAGAGACGCAAGGATATGAAGCAGATCAACGCGTTCCTCGCGGAGGTGAAGCTCATGGCGTCGCTCGAGCACGAGCGCATCGTACAGTTCGTCGGTGTCGCGTGGGACTCGCTGACCGATCTGTGCGTCGTGTCCGAGTACATGGAGGGCGGCGATCTGCGCTCGACACTGAACCGCTTTGAGGATGTCGAGCACCGCCGCCACGGGTTCGACAGCGACAAGATCAAGATCGCGCTTCACATCGCGCACGCGCTGACGTACCTGCACTCCCTGCAGCCGATCGTGCTGCACCGCGACCTCAAGTCGAAGAACATTCTGTTGGACAGACAGCTGAACGCCAAGCTGACGGACTTTGGCGTCTCGCGCGAACGCAGCGACCGCACGATGACCGCGGGTGTCGGGACTTCCTTGTGGATGGCACCGGAGGTGATGCTCGGTGAGCGGTACGACGAGAAGTCGGACATCTTCTCGTTCGGGATCGTGCTCTCGGAGCTCGACTCGCACCAGTTGCCGTACGCGCACCTGAAGGAGCTGGATCCGGAGCGCCGCCTCCCGGACACCGCCGTGCTGCAGATGGTGTCGCTCGGTCGGCTGAAGGTGCAGTTCTCGCGCCACGCGCACCCAGCGATCGTGGCGCTTGCGACCGCGTGTGTGTCTGTGAATCCGGTAGAGCGCCCGGCAGCAGCCGACGTGCTCTACAAGCTGCACACGCTCCAGAAGAGCTACTAGTTCGTGTTGATAGTGTGTGCTTTGTAATGGGTGATCTGTTTATTGTTCGCTGGTGTACACTTCAAGTGTCCTCCAGCCATCGAGTCAGCATTGCAGTGTCCACAGAGCCAGTCTGCAAGCATGTAAAGGTTTACCATACAAAAACCGAGTAGTTTTTGGGTAGAGGACACTCTGCACAAACCTCCTGCGGTGGCAGCACTTACTCACTCGCTCGCTCCCACCACTGCCGCTCCTGTCTCTACCTTGTCGTGTCGGCCATTTGCCGTACCATGTTAGTAGCTGCTCGCGTGCCCGTCCAGTCGTCAGTCAATCGCTCGGTCGATCATTCGTCAACCGCCCGAGGAGCTCCAACGTCTTCTTCGCTCGAGATACCAGACCGTCGATGCGCTCGCTGTTCGCACTCTGCTTCGCGGCCTCTGCCACTCTTGTGCGCAGCTCCATGTTGGGCGACGGTCCCGTGACCGACCTCCCGTCGGACGCGGCGCTCAACTCGCAGCACCCGGCGCTGGGCGAAGAGCTCCCACCGGACTCGCCTGCCTTGCGCGTGATCGAAGCGCGCGAGGCAGCGAACGCGACCGACCTCGCGCGGCTCGAGGATTTCTTCAACGTCACGTTCGAGCGCCGGTACCTCAAGCTGCCGCTGGTTGGCGAGGTCGATCCAATGCCGTGGCCGAGCGGATACTGGCCGACCCACCTCGACGGCATCAACCACGAATGGAGTTCAGGCAGCGCGAGTCCCGCTGAGAAGTACGCGCGCGCGTTCGGACTCGACACACAGACGTTCATGAACCAGGTGTCCGAGGTGAACGGCGTGCTCTCGAAGAAGAGCCGGAAGGCGTGCGCGACCAACGAGGACTGCAGCGCGCTCAACGACGGCAGCGTGTGCGGCAAACGCAAAGGAGAGCTCAGCGGCTACTGCATCCCGGCGTGGTTCGGCATCTGCCACGCGTGGGCTCCCGCTGCGATCCTAGAGCCTGAGCCCAAGTGCTCCGCGGTCGTGAACGGCGTCGAGTTCAAGCCCATGGACATCAAGGCTCTACTCACGGAAGTGTACGACGGCAGCGACATCCCGACCGTGTTCACTGGCGCGCGCTTCAACGGCGTCGGGAACGAGACCCGCGACCAGTTCGGCAGACACCCGGACCCGCGCTACCGCGACCTTGGAGCGGGCTTCTTCCACATCGCGATTGCCAACCTCCTCGGCAAGCTCAAAACGTCGTTCATCGTGGACGCAGCGGTGGGACGAGAGGTGTGGAACCAGCCTGTGCGCGGCTACCAGATCCTCGAGGAGACGCCGATGACGCTCGAGCACGGGGCGACGACGCACTTCGGGGTCAAGGAGTACCCTTTCAACCCGGCAGCAGCCTCGCTCGTGTACGTCGTGACGCGCTTCACCTGGGTCGTCGAGTCGCTCGAGGACGGGGCGCTCGTGCTCACGCAGGACCCTTCGCGGTACACCAAGTCAGCAGACTACTCCTATCTCCTCGAGCTCAACGAGGATAACGAGATCATCGGCGGCGAGTGGGTCGACAAGTCGCTCTCGGAGCACCCCGACTTCCTTTGGTTGCCGCAGCGCAAGCCGTCCCTGGACACGATCTCGAAAGCCGGCATCTCGTACAAGAACGTTCGTCAGCTGCTCGAGAGCTCCGTCAACGGCGACTGCATGGGCGGCGGCGGCCCAGGCAAGGTCTCCGCTCCCGATCTGTCAGATCAAAGCGCGTGAAGGTAGGAGCGTGCTAGCGACTCGGAGTCGGTCTTGTAGCGTGTTGTGCCGTAGCATGTGAGAGTGTTTCGATGTGCGTGTCGGTGTACTGACTCGATGGTAATCAGCGAGTGACTCTGGTTGATGCTGTGAGACCGACACTTGACCTGCCAGTCTGTAGTGCTCGCTGGATACTGCGCTGGTGCTGTAGGGGTGCCGTTCGCAGCTCGACCGTCACTATCTCTTCGAACGTGTGTTGGAAGCGTCTGGAGGTCGACTCACGCAGCTCTTGAGAGTGCTTGCTGGCGCTGTTTCTTCGTCTTTGATGATGACAACATCCCTATCCAGGCAGCTTCTGCGCTCTGCTGCTGCTGCTGCTGCTGCTGCTGCTGCTACCACCTACTCTCCAGTGATCTCGACTTCGCTTCTCGACTCGACTGGTGCCAACGTCACAACTGCCGCTCTCGACAACACCAGCGCAACAGACTCAACATCCTCCTCCTCGACGACCTCGCCATCCAACGAAGGTGCGAGCGTTTCTAAGCTGAGTGGAGTGGCCGCAATGCAAAGAACTCACATGTGCCTCGTGCTGCCTTCTCGACATCCGCGCATATCAGATGCCGGAGGGAGTGAAGTGACAATCGTTGGTGTCACGCTCGCTGGCACTGCTGTCATCGCGGTCGCCATGTTCTTCGTGCTCCGGTTCTTCCGTAAGAGACGCGCTGCCGTGACGAAGAGCAAGGAACTTCAAGCACCAGCAGCGATGGCAACTCCTCACATGACGTCGAGCGCCTTCACATCTGCGCACCACTTCGATCACACGAGCAACAACGGCGCCAGAGCAGACTCGCCACCTCGAGACGAACAAAGTCGCTTGCTATGGAGTGATGACCAAGTCGTGGCGCTCCGCATCCCGCTCGAGCAGGTCGAGGTGGGAGCGCTGGTGAGCAGAGGAGGGCTCGGAGAAGTGTACGCCGGCGTGTACAAGCAGCAGCGCGTGGCCGTCAAGATGCTGCTGCCG
>JAASGU010000515.1:0-17886 GCA_023334365.1 Globisporangium acanthophoron
GGTGAGTGGTGGTGTTGTGAAGATGAAGATGACGCGGACGAGACCGTCGCGGAACTCGGTGCTGTCGGTGTTGTTCGCGATCTTGAGTGCGTTGCGAAGATGAAGTTGGCGACGGCTGTCGATCAGTGGTATCTGGCTGCGAGGATCTGGAGGGCATTCGCTCTGGTGTTTGAGCGCGTTGCGGTTCTGCCAGACGAGTGCAAATACGGTGCTGCGCGTGATGGTCCAGGCGAGGAGCATGCCATCGTGGTGCTTTTGCCATCTGCGTCGGAGCGGGAGGTCGAGTCCGAAGAGCGTGTCTTCCCACGAGATCGGTCGCTTTAGCGTCTGCTGCCATTGTCGGAGGACGGGAGTCCAGAGCGCGATGGTGTGTTTGCAGTCCCAGAAGAGATGTTTGTATGTCTCGATTGCATGGCATCCGTGAGCGCAGTGCCGAAATGTTTGGTCTCCATGTTGTCGCCAGAAGAAGTAGTGTGTTGGGAGGATACGCCACCAGATACGGACTGTCACGTCGAGCGTTCGGGGTCGATGAACTTGCGCAGTGCCTTTGCATGGGCTTGGAGTTGCTTCGGTTGGAGCGGTTCACCTGGTTCGTGTATAAGCGCACCTATCAGAAGAGTGCTGACACACATGTTGGTAATTTCAGTAGTCGCCATGCACTTCAACTTGAGTGACAAGTTTGAGCGGCATCGTGCGAATCAATGCAGGGCGTTCGCCTTACGCAGCAGCGGACAAGAAGTGACATGCAGCACGCTGCGAAGCCTAGGCTAAGCTCTGTGAATGTTGTGGTGCTTGCTAAAGCGAGGACAAAGTCCGCAGATAGTGTGAAAGACACTACATTCAATACCAAATTTGATGATAATGTGTACCACGTTGTTTACCGCAGAGCCACGCAATATACACTTATTGTCACACTATTTGAACACTTCAACGTCAATCAAGATCGCCTGCTCTTGGAAGGGCTTGTACGAACTGCTTTCTCGTAGCTCGCCTGTCAACGACTTCTTCGCGTTCACATCCAGGGTTCGCTGTCGTACCGATATATAGCAGACAGCAGCAGAGTGAGAGATCACCGAGATTGCCGAAATCACCAGTCGCTCGCATGACGCAATGCGATGGGATCGCAATCGGAGCGGACGACTGGCAGCGAGTGCCGGTCCGGCTGCGTGCTGCTGCTCGAGCGCTCGCTCGAACAAGATATTTGGCTGAAGAGAAGGAAGGGGCGGAAGATCGGGCTCGCTGTCGCCTGGCAGACCGTCACTCCAGTGTCAGCGCTGTGGCACTGCTTGGCATACCATACTCGCAGCAAGTCGTCGGCACGATTGCGCTATGAATGCGTCCGTCACTCTGCATAGCGTCACGCGCATGCGAGCTGGATACTGACACGCTGATGCGTGTGCGCGCACGAGTATCGTAGCGTGTTGACTGGTGCATCCTGTCTGTCTGTCTCCTGCGACCCGGCAGAGTAGAACGTCACTCCGCTGTCAATGCTCGCTTGTCGGTATACTCGTCGTGAGTCTTTGATGCGATTGCGCTACGGAGCTGGCCATCACTCTGCATAGCGTCACGCCGCCGAAACGATGTGAGCTCCAGAGCGGGAGTGGATTCAACCGAGCACTTCCGCGCCGTATCGCGACCAGTGCCGCACAATCGATCTCGCTCGATCCACGCGCTTCGCCAGCGCCAGGACATCTCATGAGACCGCGCTCCCACTCCGGTGTTGACGTGTGCGCATGAGAACCTGTGGCGAGGATAGTGCTTTTTGCGCGGTGGTCTCGGATCGCTCGGTTCGCGGCGGCGATCTCGATTTGCGCCACTGGCAGGCGCAGCCAGCTTTACTGTTTCCTTTCGAGTGCATTGGTGGCCGGTTCAATGAGAGCTAGGCTGGGCTGTCGCATTCGTACACGCGCCTTGTCGAGTGGAGTAGAGTGCGAAGCAGACTCGTTCGTGCACATTTCATTTGACTCTGTTTAGTCAGACAGTCATCGGTAGGTGCGTGGTACGGCAAAGCCCGATTTTTCGATGCCACCAAGTGTTGAACATTCACGACGACCTTGCACTCCAATCTGACTTTGCAAAAGCGGCGGCGATCGCCAAGCAGTCCACTCTCCTGCTACAGTTGGCTGGGAGCGAGCGAGCGAGCGAAAGGCATGACGGCACAATTTCTCGCTGTTCATCGACGACAACGAGATCGACCGGTAGGACCAACCAGGTCAACGTGCAAGGACTGGCTGGAGCAGCAATCTCCAGCAAAGGTGTGTCGCTTCGCTTTCAACTACAGTAACCATATCTCTGCAATCCGCTCGCTACCATGTCCGCCTCGGGAGCAAGCGTGAAAGCTTAGTCGAAGGGGATGGATGGGATATCAAGCCGTGTAGCCATGCAAGCCGCGCAGGTGTGACCGGCGCTCGCTCGTCCCCCCTGTGATACACGTACGCCGCCGCCGCTCACGCATCGCTGCAAGGAGCTCGCGCTGGTTCTTCTCCTCCTCCTGCTCGTTTGTCGCCGTTGTTCACAAAGAGCAGAAGCAGCAGCGCAAACTAAATCATATCGCTCGCCGCTAGGTTGCACACTCCGAGCGTTACAGCTGTGTTCAGCAGGATGATGCTATGCGGGACAACCACTCCTACCTGAGTTGGAAAGCTGTCATAGTGAACTCCAGTCACACCGCGATGACGCTACTGACTGGACCATCACTCCTACATTCGCAATCCAGCCTGGACCGACTCTCACACACCGCGTCCCACTTGACTCGCGATGGATACAAATACAAGCCCTATACAAACGTCAAGTCAACTTTGGAACCGAGCCAGCAGCAGCATTATCCAATGCTGACTCGTCTGCCGCGCCAGCTGGTTGCGCCTCCCGAGCTCTCCTGAGCTCGCGTCTCGGCCGATCATTGTCAAATCTGCCGAGCCGCGCGCACTGCGAGTTCCTCCCTCCCTCCCTTCGTCACCGCTATCCTTACCCGACATGCCTTCCATCGCTGCCGCCGCCACGACGATGACGCTGCCGGATGACACGCGCTGCGCGTACCCGGGCAAGAAGTGCTCGGCCGCGCGCGCCGTCAAACCCAACGGCACGCTCCACAAGCTCTGCGAGGTGCACCGCCGCCGCGCCAACCTCAACCAGAAGCGCCTGCAGCAGAAGCGCCGCCTGCTGCGCGACAAGCTCTTCAAGCGCGCCACGGGCGTCACCGCCACCGTCGCTGCCGCCTCGAATGCAAGCGCGATCGTCTCAGCTGCCAAGCCTAGCACCGCGACTGTGAATGTCAAGCGCGCTGGCAGCACGATCGCGAGCGACCTCCTGTTCGCCGCCGCGAAGAAGCCGAGCAGCCCGGCGGCTCCGTACACGATGTCCAGCCCTATCGGCATGGACTCGAGCAACGAAGCGTCGGCGACGATGTCGTACAGAGCGCAGCTCGAGTACCTGTTCGCGGACCCGCTGCTGTGTCACTCGCAGCCGTTGGACGTGTTCGCGCCGGCGGTCGTCCCGGACTTCAGCCACGAGGACGTGTTCATGCTCCAGGACGCGCTCTTCAGCGACTTTTACTACCCGACGAGCAGCTTCGCTGCCAGCAGCAGCAGCAGCAGTAGCTTCCTCCACCAGAGCGAGAGCGCCGGGAACCAGCTCGTGTGGCTCGCGGGGCTGTAACCTCGGATGCAGCCGCAGATGCCGAGCGAGCAGCAGCGTCTCGCTCTTTCGTGGTCGCAGGTTGGGAAGCGCTCTCATTCGTTAGACTCGTTGTAACTATTTAACCGATTGATCGATGGCACTTGTTCTCGCGCGCTCCTGTGTGTCACCTCGAAGCGAGCGCTCAGTATGTCGCGCTTCAAGAGCGAGCGAAAGCTCGTCGTCGTGTCTGGGTTTGATTTCGCTGCGCGCCAGTGCGAGAACCAACAAGGTGGGCAACCGGAGAGAGAGAGAGAAGGAAGGAAAAGAGCGCGCGGGCGCCGATCGATTCGTCTCTCGTGTTCCTCTGACGTTGTCCGTACACGCACGCTTGAGAGCAAGCGTGCTCGCAGCGAGAACGATCTGGACTCTTTTGTAATTGATAGGGCACCAGTTGGCGATTGCGTGAAGCACAAGTGGTGAAGGCACTCCACGAATGGCGGCGACGTGCAGTCTCGCTGGCGTGATGGAAGCAAACAAACACGCACGCTTGGGCTTGGCACCAGCGTCGATGCTCGCGCCAACAATCGAGCTTACTCGTCAGCGCTTTGGTCATCACCAGCGAGGACGTGCCGATCTGCAAGGATCGCGACGTATGCATTGCTGCTGGCACACACACACAAAGAGAGAGAGAGAAACTTGGACAGTCCAAGGGCTTCAGTCCTTCCAGAAGTGGGTTCAGATCTGTCTGCCACAGTGGGAGCGCAGTCATAGGAGTGCTCTTGCTCTGGTCGTAAGCCGTACTGCCAGCCACATGAAGGCCGGGCTAAGATCGATCCTGCAAGTTGGCAAAGCGGCGGCGCGCTCTTCAAGAGCCGCACACGCGCGCCAACCAACGCTCTATGCGTTGCTGCTTGTTGTGGACATTGTGGATATAGCGCGAGCGGATGGATGAACAGAAGTTGGGGCCAGCCTACCAAGCTTCGCGTGGAGGCGCAATATCCACTCGACATTCGTTCGCTCGTGCAGATGGAGGCAGCGGCTGATGTATCCTTGCTAGCGATGCACGCATGCTGTTGCTGCCACCAGCAGCTTTCGAGCGCTTTGAGCCGCGCACAGGAGACAACAACCCTGCTTGCCATCCGTTGCGCCTCGCCGCTACAGTCAGTCAACAGGAACCAAGTCAGTGGAGCGGTGGGCACGGGCCGCACGTCGGCGCAATGCTGTCAAACGTCCGAAACACATGCCCGCTGCTGTCTGCTGCCGTCTGGCAGCTCGGTTGACACCCAAGGCAGGTGGACCTCGAGCGCCACGCAGCTGCAAAGAATCAAGGTGCGTTCCATGCGTTCCCATGCGGGATCGGCCACTTTCGCCGACCAGAACGGAGCTCGGGCAGCTCGCCGTTCCATCTTGTCAGTCGACGCAAGCGCGGCGCCACTGCACACTCTGTCGACAGCTCACGTCGACATCGATGCGACAGTGAGCCCACGCGCTTGGAGAGTAAACCGAGTTGATTTGCTGCTGTCCTTCTCCTCATCTTCTTCACTCCTCACTCACTGCTGTGTTAGACGTCGGGCGGCAGGTGCCTTAGATGACTTCTGGTTATGGCTGCTCTGCTGGATGGAACGAGTTCAGACGCTCAGGAACGGTGGTGGCGCTTCCCAGCTCGACTACCCAGAGCAGGGAGGACACACCCACTTCTGTGTTCTGGTTCCAAGTTCAGCGGCGCGTCCTCGTTGTGTGGTGATGGATGTTGCAGTCGGCCAGTCTTGGTGCAAAGCGCTCGGTGTGTGTGCGCCAATGTCCAGGTCGAGCCACGTACTGTTGCTGCTCTTTCAAATACGAAGTCAAGTAATTTGGCTGTCGAACGGCGAAATGCGGTTAATTATTGCTAAATCTCGTTGTTTAAAGCCTTCTTTTGCGAGCGCGGCTCGCTAATCTTCTGATGGCGCATCGAGAGCTCGATTTCCTTGCTGCGGTTCAGATGGTGCCATGGCGGCCGGTCACGCCATGCTCCCGTCTCGCCGCGCCTCTTGCTTTGCTCTATACCATCTACCAGCAGGTGATTGTCGACCACATCCTGCCGCGCTTTGACTGGCGCCGTGCGCTCCTTATCTTCTCGTCTTCTCCAAGCTGACTCGGTTGACTGACTGACAGGTACACTGCGGCTGGTCGGCCACAGCGGACCATTTCCGAATCTACCAGCTCGAGCACAGTCCTACCAACCATCACGGCCTCGAGTCGCCTTCGGTCTCCAGAGCTCTCCAGCAGGGCTCGATCGACTGCCACCCCACTCAAGTCCCAAGCCGCGCACGCACCTCAGTCATGCAGTCGAGCCCAGTGTCCGAATTCCGGCCGACCGCCTCCCCGAACTCCCCGCTGAGTACGAACCCGGCCGTCGAGGTTCCCCCAGAGTTGCGCTGCTCGTACCGCAGCAAACCCTGCCAGAAGCCGCGCGCGACCAAGGTGAACGGCGAGCTGCACAAGCTCTGCGACTTCCATCGCAAGCGTGCCAACGTGAACCAGCAGCGCGTGCACCTGCGGCGCCGGATCTCCAGGAAGCAGGCGCAGCAGCTCGAGGCACTATACGGCCCGCTCTCCGGCGACGAGTCCCTCGGCTTCGAGCCATACCCGGAGCCGTGCGGGGACCTGACGCTGCCAGAGCTGCAACTGCTGGAGCTCCTGCTCTCCGAC
The DNA here is from genome assembly GCA_023334365.1 of Globisporangium acanthophoron. Taxonomy (NCBI): domain Eukaryota; phylum Oomycota; class Peronosporomycetes; order Pythiales; family Pythiaceae; genus Globisporangium; species Globisporangium acanthophoron. The sequence continues at coordinate 6,307 of JAASGU010000515.1, forward strand.
AACCCAGAGGCCTCCTCGGAAGCCTTCGAGTCGATGATGACGACCGACAGCCACTTTACCCTGAGCTTGTAATGCGACCGATAACTTATTGCTAACTACACAGCGTGTTTGCTCTTGCTGGTGTGCGCGGGGTATGCGTGGCAACACAAGGAGGGAGGATCCAGACATCAGCAGCGCCTCACATCGATTTCTCTGCTGGATAGTACTCTTGCGCATTGTGCTACGAGTGCAGCCAGAGCTGGTGGGTACGCCAGAGGCGTTCGTTTCTGCGATTGATGTTCGGTGCTTGTGGTGCGCACGCCGTCCGCTTGCTCCATTCTCCCTACAGTACTCATACAGGCGCGCCACTCTGCATGAGCTCAGCAGCAGCACAAAGGGATCGCGCCTTGCATATTTGCGTGCCGCGCAGGTAGAATGTTGTGTCGCCGCGCGATCCTTCACCGAGACTGGAAAACTGGACCCATCCGTCGACCACCCCTGCTTCAACAGGCACGTAGCGTGGTGCCTGTAAGCGTCCCCCAATCATGTGTCAGGTGCTTGTGGTTCTCAGCGTCGCTCAAGCCCCTGACGACTCGCGGCCAATCCGTCGCGCTCGCTCTACGGACCACTCATGAGTGTGTCGCTCTTGTTATCCACCGACGCCTCTGCTCAAAGAACTCTTTTGCCTTCTATTTCTTCTGCCTCCACGCCAGTGACGCTGAGAGCAGCAGAGCGGCGATGAAAGGCTACATTGTCACCGCAAATACAGCGAACAGACTCGTTCGGTAAGCGGAACTCGAGGATGGCAAGCAAGTGTTCTCGGTCGGTATGGCACTTACTTCCTCGCAAGTCCCCGTGGTATCTCTTCAATCCTTGACGTCGAGCACGCCGAGCTTGGCCGCCACGCCCACATTCCGTACGGAAAACAAACTCGTCCAAGTTGCACGTGAGGCTGCGTTTCTGTGTCCAAAACTGCACTGAACATGCTCTCGCCGGCAACGAGCGATGGCGGCGACGGCGGGGCAGGTCTCCAATGCTGTTGCTGGTAGGCTGTCGAGTTTTCGACTCGAGCGAGGACGAACGAAACGCAGAGAGGAGACGACGAATGCATTGGTCGAGTTCCCGCCTGCGAACCCCAGCTGAGCTCCGAAGCCGGCATACGATGCGCCAGCGGCTGTGGCGTTGTTGCTGTTGCTGCCAAACACCAGTCGCTGCCTTCGCTGCCACCGCGGAATGTGGCCAGCGTGACGTCAAGTGATCACTCCAGTTAACTTGCGGGGTTCAATAGTGAAGAAAACGCGGATGATCCAAAATGGCGCTGGATCGTCAGCGAAGCCCACGCCTGGCGTCCAAGTAGAGCCGTTCTGCTCCATGCAAGCACGTCGGACTTGGCGAAAGGAAGCTCGAGACGCATTGGACAAGTCGGAAAGAGCGTCGCCGCTGACGGTCATCCCCGTGCAGCCGCGGGTCTCCAAACTTTTCGCTACTGTACAAATTCGTAGACGGTGGAAACAACGCGCAGCGAACCCTGTCTCCTGGCATGCCTCCCGACAACAACAGCAAATACATGTTCTTGCTTCGGCTAAACTCTCGTCACGATTGCCGTGTGCGTACTCCGGTGTGCGCTCGGCGGCTAGCAGCGCCAAGACGCGGCTGCATGCGGGGAAGACCTCGCTGACCAGAAACTTGTGTTTCGTTTGTCGACAAAAGCAACTCAGTGCGCGTGTGAGAGCTCAATAAGATGAACGTGTTCCCATGTCTGACGCTCTTTGGAGGTCAGCGACAGGTGCCACTAACTGGCCGCGATGCAGGCGGCTCGCCGAGACCTTCCACCGCGGAGTCAGGCTCTCACAAGCCAGTCAACTTGCAAGCAAGAGCGAGCAAGTGCGCGAGTTCTCACTCCCTGCATTCTTACCCGTCCATTTCGCTACCACCCAAAGCGCACCACACCAGCGTGGCTTGGCGGCCGTCCCTCCGCGTGACGCTTTCCATCCTTTCGCACTCTCCGATTCGCCGCCAAGACAGCATCAGCGACAGCACAGGATCCGAGCACACTCGCGTCTCAGTTGCCGCAGTCAGCACACCAACCAACCGACCAGCCAACCAATCAATGTCTTCGAGTCCGATGGCAGCAGGAGCAGCAGCAACGGAGTCTGTCAACGATATGGACTTCAAGGTTCCAGAGGAGCTCCGCTGCACATACCGCAGCAAGCCCTGCGGCAGCATGCGCGCGATCAAGGCGAACGGTGAACACCACAAGTTGTGCGACCTCCACCGCAAGCGTGCAAACATCAACCAGCAGCGCGTGCACCTGCGCCGCCGCCTCTCGAGGCGCCAGCTCGAGCAGCTGGACCAGAAGTACGGGCCGCTCCCGAGCAGCGTCGATTTCGAGGAACGCCAGATAGAGCCGAGCTCGGCGCCGTGCGGAGACCTCTCACCGCAGGAACTGCTGATTCTGACCCTGCTCCTCTCGGACGACCCCGCGGACCAAGAAGCTGTGCTGCACGGTGTTAGCGACGACGACGACAACAACGATGGCTTATAGCGGTTCGTGTAGGCCAATAGGGCAGTTCGAGAGCAAGTAGGATGATCGAGGACCATGAAGTGCGCGCAAGTGAAGCCGCGGTGTCAACCATTGTAGTGCATGATTCCACTTCGCTGTTGAACTGCCAGTCATGCAGGCCACTGGATGTCGAAGCCAACACGGGGTACCAATATATTGCCGAAGCCATCACTTCCTCCTCCTCCAGCCGACACAATACACAACCACCTCGTGCGAGGAAATGATAACTTCGTTGCTGAACCGAGTTCCTCTGTGTGACGCGGTAGCTTGTGGCTCATCCGTTGAACTCTCGGGCTCATGCAGCGCTGCGCTAATGGATAGTGGCGGTCCTTAGCTGCGAGCTTATCATGTGCGCAACCAAACTTGCGAAACGCAACTCTGCTGTGTTGTGTTTCTGAAGAGCATAGTGGCATCGGTACGATTCGCATCCGCACTGCCGCTGGCCACTAGTGCTTGTCACGGATTTCAAGATGCGTGCTCTGTAGCGCCCCCACCATATCTTGGAGTGAAAACGCTGGCGAGAAGCAGACACGCTTCTGACCGAGCTGGCTGGCGTACGAATCGCCTGATTGACAGTGCACTTCGAAGGTCAAACATTGCAGCTATCAGCGAGATGTAGTGAGCGATTCTCTGTCTGAAGCTACCATCATCGAGTCGTGAGCGCGAGAGCATTTTGCATTTTGCATTTTGCTCCATCGCGATCTCAAAAGGGCACACAGAGCGAGGATTTGTCTCATGTGTCGCTCCGAACTCTTTTGACTCAACAGTGGGACGCCTGCGAGAGCACAGTTGAGAACCCCTTGGGAACGTGGGGCTCCGACCAGCTCGCAAGTGTCACGCCGTGTGGGCTGCAGGTGATCGAGCGAGCGTGAAGCTGGAAGGAGAGACTGGCGTGGCCAGCGCCACTCGGGAATCGAGCGGGCGCAGCAGAGCGCTTGGGCGCTCTTCGCGGCGAGCAGCTCTCGCGATCTGCACGGATGACTCGCAGGCTGGCTAGACACCTGCAGACACGAGCGTGTGTGTCTGAGCGTGCGAACGGGGTGCGTGCACTCACGCACGCTTGCTCGCATCCTCCTCCATTACGCGCAGGCAGACGCCCCCACGAACACACGCATGTGTCCTCGCGACCATTGCAGTCACCTCGAGAGACGCACTGACTTGTGACTGCTGCTGGGACGCACGAATGCAGCACGCGCACAGCAGCCGAGATCGATTGCTACGCTCATGATCGACCGCCGCGCGCGGAGAGCAGCAAGTGAAAACGCACACTCACAACCTTGCGCAAAAGCGCACACGCACCCGAAGAAGTTCCCGAGGTGCTCCCTCGCGAAAGGGAGTTCTTCCGCAGTAGCCAAGTCAGTATCGCGGTCGATCCGGCGTCGTCACGGAGCGCATTCGACTAAGCAAGGAGGCAAACGGTTGGTGTTCCGCGTTCGCCGGTTGCTTACATGTACGACGCTCAGTTAAGTCGATGTGTCGCCGAAGTTGGGGCGCGCGTGCAACACGCGAGAGCGAGAGGAGTGCTTGTGGCTCGAGGGTCGTCGGCCATGTGGCCATCACTTTTCGCAGCAAAAATCCAGGAATGTGCACGGTTCACTTTTCCGAACATGCGTACTTTTATACGACAAGTATACGCTTCTCCGCAATTCAGCGAGTGAAAACAATTGAAACGGGTATCTACCGGATAAAATATTCCACTTTTGTATACTTTGTATACGCCTTTCTTAGAGTATCATCGCAGGACACCCATCTGTCATTGCCTGCCACGCTTTGACCATGGCGACGACCCTCGCCGACGACGAAGACCTGGCAAGCGGGCAAATGCCAGTTCGCATGCGGAGTGAGTCGGAGGCTCACCTTCGTGCTTTGACGATGGCTGCGCGGCCTCCGTATCTTCGCGCGGACGAGCTGTCGCCTACTGCTACCGCCGCTGGTTCAGCGGTGTCGCCGAAAGGAACGCTGGCAGGCACTACTCCCTGCTCATTTCGGAATCCACCCACCCGTTGTAACAATGGATCCAACCTACCTCTACGGCTCAGCCTCATCCTCGGCAGAGAACGTCGCCATGAACAGCGCCAGCAGTCCCCAGTCAGCCGAGACGCCAGCAGCAGCACAGGTTCCAGGTCAGGACCAGCTTCGATGCATGTACCGCAGCAAGCTGTGCACAAACCCCCGCGCAATGAAGCTCAATGGGGAGTTGCATCTGCTCTGCAGCTACCACCGAAAACGAGCGAACTTGAACCAGCAGCGAGTGCACCAGCGGCGCAAAATCCGGTCCAAGGAGCGGAGTGCGAGCGCAGGCGAGTCTGCAGTGTGCGAGGTGCTCGAGCCGGCCACGAGTCCCGCCGGCGACCTCGCGGCGCACGACCTCAAGATCCTTGAGGTGCTGCTGTTCTTCTCCAACTCTCCGTCGAACTCGCGCAACAACAGCTTCGACTCGAGCGATGGTCGCAGCAGCGGCAGCACCGGCAGCAACTGCAGTTTGCATGTCGCCGACCGCGACCGCCACGCCAGCGACGTCGACATGCGCGGGCTGGAGCGAGCCGCACGATAGAGGAATGCATCCGTGGAGTCAAGCCCCACAGTTAAAGTAAGTAAGGCTTCAAGCGTCGATGCGTCTGTGGTTGTCTCTTACTGCCTGAGCGGAGGTCTGCGCAATGCATTTGCTGTCGATCAGCCGGATGCCACCGTCCAAGAGAGCTTGAATAGTGTAAGCTCCGTCATCCAGTAGCCAGCTAACGCGATGACCACCCGAACTGGCGACCGCTTCGCGCGAGGCTCGCTGGACAGCTTGGGTATCGGAATGGCGAGCGTGTCACTGGTGAAACTTGCGAAGCGGGCTTTGCTTTTCGAGCGTACACGCCCACAGTGGTGGCGCCGACCGCGCGTGTTGAGTGTTCTCTCGATCTTAGTCCCGAGGGCGGAACGGAAGATCAGCAGATCGTCCCACTGTATGGAGTCTCTCACTCGAGAATTTTCGCAGCAAGGCACAGCTTCATTCGTGCTCATGCATGCGTGAGTTCGGAGGAGATTCCACTGTGTGTGCATGCTCGCCTCGAGCGAATGACTCGATGGACGATACGAGACTATCTTCTTGAGGCGCAAGCTCCTCGCAGCGTTGCAGCGCTCGGATGTTTCCGTGCCAATGCGCGCAAGGCAAGCGCTCTTTCGTCGAGATCCCCCGTCAGCACCAAGAGAAGCGTGGTTAGTGATGCAAAATGCGACCCCGCAGCAGGGAACCGGTACCAGCGCGCTCGTGGTCGGCGTCCTGCTCGGTTCGCGGAGCGCAAAACGCAGCAGCAGCAGCCGTAGACGAGGCCGGCGTACAACCTTCACTCAGTCTGGCTCCTGAGAAGCCATCTTCGTAGCCAGCTAACGTATCGGCGCGCGCGCTCTTCCTAGTCCCAAGCTCACTTACACACCATCCAAGTCGGCGAAGCGAGCGAGTACTGTGGAGCCATCGTGTGATGTATTCGGCTCGTCTGGGCCGACTGATAAATTTGTGTGGCTCACAATGCGCGACAAAGTTTTCGCTAGATTTTTTAGACCTGTCTCTGCGCCCTCAGTGTTCAGAACGCGTGAGAAGCCATTCAAAAATTGAAGCGACATCACCGAGCGGATCTTCCGAGTTCCGCGCGCGCGCGCAGGCGAGCGGGCGAGCTGCTCCGACCGCCATTGCTCAATTTGCCACACAGCACACAAAGCAACTCCACGCAACAGCAGCGTACGCTTCCCGATCTCCAGCAGCCATGAACACCACCACGCGCCAGATCACCAACACCAACACCACCGCTGCCCACCCGACCAAGTGCGCGTACCGCAGCAAGCCCTGCCCCAACACGCGCGCCATCAAGATGAACGGCGAGTACCACCGACTCTGCGAGTACCACCGCCGCCGCGCGAACCTCAACCAGCAGCGCGTGCACCAGCGCCGCAAGCTGCGCGAGATGCACAAGAAGCAGCAGGAGCAGGTGCAGCTGCAAGCGCCGCTGCACTTCTGCGTGGCGCCGTACCCGCTGCCAACGTTCGCCTGGACCAGCGGTCTGTCGTCGCCCACGAGCGCGGACAAGTGCTACGACGAAGACATCCTCGGCGACAACGAGCTCACCTTCGACTTCGAGCTCGACTGCGAGCCGAGCCTGAGTCCGTGCGGCGACCTCCCGCTCCCGGACCTCGAGATCCTCGAGCGGCTGCTCTCCGACGTCAGCAGCCCTTCGTGGAGCGCGCTTGCGATGGACCAGCCAGAGTGCCGAGTCGAGCTCTTTGAGCTCGACCTGTCCGAGATCTGAGCAGCGATGCCGAGTGAGAGCAGCGCAGTTGGTGCGCGACGAAGCGATTTTGCGCAGAAGTGTCGAGTGTAAGAGTAGTTGTAGCAGAGCCAATCGAGTATTATAATGGCGATAACTTTTGACGATCACACCCTTCGCTCTGCTTGGTTTGCTTGGTGTGGTCCAGTTCGCTAGTACGCTGCAATGCGTGCAGCTGTACAGTGCGTCTCACGACTGACTGCGCGATCGATGAGGTGAGGGTGGAGAGTTTAAAGGAGTGCAGGTTGAAGCCACTTGCACCAAAAACGTAGGTTCGTTCGTCATGTGCGTGTGGTTGCCAGCATGATTGATCAGTGAGTCTGCGCAGCCAAATCATTCTTGTACAAATCGTCTCCTGGAGGCTCGTCGCCTACTTGCTCGCTCGTCGGTAGTAGGTACACGTTAACCGGCGGTTGTTGTTGCTGCGTCACGAATCGTGCGTGACTCACTACCACGTGACGAGCTATTGGCAGACTGTAACCGGGTGCAACAACCCAGTACACGCACCTCCGAACGAAGAGCATGACTTCGTTCTGACTGAGTTGAACTCCATCAGTGTGTGGAGACATCGTCAGGAGTGACCATGCATCGCTCAACACAGGATCAGCTGTGTTGTGCCGTGCCAGGCAACGAGTTCCTCGGACACGCCATCATGCTTGCTGCGACTCGTACACACAAAGAGCGATATTTGGCCGGTTTTCTCGATGGCGTGAGTGGCTACGCGCGACTGATAAAGATCGCAAAAATGACTTGGATTCAGTATGCGCTAGAGAGAGTGCGGGGATCCAGTTGACGGTTCAGACAGAGGATTGACAAATTCGTGGCCTCGCGGGTGTCACATGCTCCAGTTACGGCTGGCGGTCGAGTGGACCGCATGCGAGCAGCGGTGGCGGCGGCGAGCGGCGATCTTCCACTGCGCGCGCGCCGCTTCGACGTTCATTACTCGATTCACTTGCCAACACACAAGCCTCCACGACAGCACTGCATCGCGAGCACCCTCAAGACAACCAGCATGAACCACCACATCACCACTGCACGAAACACGGTGTCGATCGCACTGCCGCCTGCGGAGATCACGTGCTCATACCGCAGCAAGCCGTGCCAGAACGTACGCGCCACCAAGCTCAACGGCGAGTTCCACAAGCTCTGCGAGTACCATCGCCGGCGCGCAAACCTGAACCAGCAGCGCGTGCACCAGCGCCGCAAACTGCGCGAGTTCAGCGAGCAGCAAGCGCAGAGTCGCAGCAGCATCACCGAGAGTCTGAGCGACATTGAGCTCGATTTCGACCTCGACCTCGAGTGCGAGCCAAGCCGGAGCCCGTGCGGCGACCTGCCTCTGCCGGACCTGGAGATATTGGAGCTGCTCCTGCTCTCGGACGCATTCAACAGCAGCAGCGGCGAGTGTGTCTCGACGATGCAGGATGCAGCAGCGAGTATGTGTATGTAGGAACTTCTTGATGAGAGAAATCGGCGAGAACGCTGTAAGTGTAAGAATGTGATCTTTTTGATACTTGTGCGCACCGAGGAGCTGAATTGCGCGGAGTTGGAGCCAGCTAGCTCAACGGGGGCTTTTCGCTCAGACGTACTCAAGCAGCTTGCTGAAATGATCGCGGCGATTTCTTTGCGTATCCACCGTGAGCAGTGAGTGCTGATAGCGCGCGAGAATGTGTGACGAACTCGCTGAAACGAGCTACCAAAGTTATCCAGAGTAGCTTGTCTTTGGCTCGAGCTGGTGTCATGCATGACAGCCTCGAAGCCAAGACTGGAAGCTGACTCATCAAAGGCCATCGTAGAAATATCCACTAAAAAAAGAAAAATGTACGGAAACAAGTCGGTTCAGCTGATATTTGTGAATATACTTATGTAGCCAAATCAAAAGTGACTGAACCATTAGTATCGATTTTTGTATGTGAAGCTTCTTTATCAGTTCTCATATTTCTGAAAAGTTTTGCCCAGCCCTGTGATTGGCTTGTTTATACTCTGTAGACGAACAACATGAATTTTTTTACTGCCTTTTGATGAGGCGAGATCGCTTCTGAAGTGCATCTCGATCACTGCGCGCGTCCAGGCTCGCCCGTCACCCCGCTACACGCACACACACATACACACCCTGGTAGTCAGACCGAACCTTCACTCGCTCCTGAGCGCACCCTCCCTCGCTAGAACCGGTCAAGTCGTGCTGCTAGTGGATCAAGTCGATCTTGGAAGTTCTATCGACGAGCTCGCTCTGCATTTGTGCCAGCAGCAGCAACAACAGGGATAGTAATGGGTAGTGTGGTCACTGATGGCGTCCGCATGTGCACGAGCTCCATGTTCAATCTCGCAGGAGTATGCAGTCTCCTCGTGTCTGTTTTCGATCTCACAAACAGGAGCTTGACGCGCCACCTACTCCTGCGTGCGCTGTGTGCTGAAAGATGCAGCGTTACCGAAACCAACACACGAAGCGTCAAGCTTGGTTTGCGTAGCACCATCGCTTTCGCTCTCGCTCTCGTTCGTGTGTGCGTGTGTGCGCGGTCGTGTCTACGAGGCAGGCAGGGGCGGAAGATCATCCAGCTTCATGGCAGCCACACGTCATGACGACGCCAAATTTAGAGTCGGCTGTCTTTTCTATGTAAAGGATCGATTTTTTTCAGGGCCACTCGTTGCTGTTGGTCTACTTGCACTCGGACAGTAGTCGCTCACTCCTCATTCGAGCATTCGAGCTGTCGAGCGCATGAACCTCCTCTCACTCGAGCTCTACACCGCGCCACCGACAATGGCAAAGGATCCGCTGCTGCCACTCTGCAAGCGTCAACGACTCACCAAGGCACGAGTTCCAGAGCACCAGCCACTCCCGCCAACACTACCTTCAGCAAGTGCAGAACCAACGAGCAAGCGCGGAGCCATCACCTCCGCTGCTGATATCAATCAAGGCATTGAATTGACAGGACTTTACACACTCTCGCGATGCAGCTACCGCAGCAAACTCTGCAACAACGACCGAGCGCTCAAGCAGAACGGCGAGTACCACCGACTCTGCGAGTACCACCGCCGGCGCGCGAACCTGAACCAGCAGCGCGTGCACCAGCGTCGCAAGATTCGTCTCAAGCAGTCCAAGATGATGCAGGAAGCTGCAGTGCTCTCGTCAAATGTAGGCACTGTATCGCTGCGCTCGGAAACCAGCGACTCGCATATCTTCCCGCTGAGCACGACGAGCTCACCCGAGATTTCGTCTCCTCGTTCAGAGTTCAGGACAGCGCTCGAACCGTTCTCGAGTCCATGCGGAGACCTCCCAGTGTACGACTTGATCATCCTGGAAGCTCTACTCTTCGATTCATCCACTTCGTCCGCGCGAGTAGAAGACGTGAGTCACACAAGTCTCGTCTCACTTTACACAACGCGCGATGCGTAGCACGGTCACACGAACTGCAGCAATGTTTGTGCGTCAAGAGAGATAATAGGATCAAAGTTCGTTCATTCCACTTGCTCTCGGCTATCGATCGTGCTCTTGACTGTCACTTGGTCCATTCTTTGCTGTTCTGTGTTTTCTGTCTCTGTCGTCAGCCCTTTCAGTACGATCAGCTGGGTACTGCTATGTGTCGAAGGGCGCCGAGCTCCCAACACAGACAAGTACATGAACCTGGAGTCTACAACGAAGATCGTATCCGAGGCTTGCCTCGGTCAAACTAGGTTGCACACCATCCGAGCATCGAATGTGCAGTCACGAGCGCCGCTACCTGCTGTGTCTCAACGCGCCGTGTACACTCGCTCGCAGCCAGTCAATCGCTGGTCCGCTGCTGCCGATATCTTCGACACGCAATGACGGGTGTCCCAGTGACTGCAAGTTGTTGTAGGGCGTTCAGTGGCAGCTCTGTTCCTGTGTTTCGCTGGCGCTCTATTTCAGATGCTTGCATATTGAACGCAAGTAAAAAAAGGGGGATGCGCAGAAATATCCAACTAACTTTTGTTCCAATCGACGAAAAAGCAGGTAAATTTGTGCAGCGAGTACTCGAAAGGAAGAATGGATCCATCACGACAGGAGTGCCACATCACATGCGGAGCCCGTGTCATGCCCCCTCCGCTTTCTGGTCATTCCTGAATTCCCACAGCTGCTGCGAGCAAGCACTCATCCCAAGCGCAGTTTATCAGCAGCAGCAGCAGCGATGACATCCGTGACGCCGTCAGCCGCGACACTCCAGGCGATCTACACACTCCCGGACGAAGTGCGCTGCCTCTACTCGAGCAAGAACTGCCCACACCACCGCGCCGTCAAGGACAATGGCGACCTACACAAACTCTGCGATCTCCACCGAAAGAAAGCCAACATCAACCAACAGCGCATGCAGGAGCGCCGCAAGATCATGCGCCAGAAGATGATCGACGCCAAGCAGCAGTACACCACCACATCAGCCACGGATGGCTCTCTCGAGTTGTCCGTCCCGAAACTCAAGCTCGAGCGGTTGCTGGAGCCGTGCCCAAGTCCGTGTGGCGCCAAGTTCTCGGCGGAAGACCTGCAGCTGCTGGAGCTCATGCTCTTTGATGATGACGAGGCCAGCATGTGCAGCGATGGCGCGTTCCTGCAGTCGCTTGACGTCAGTCTGTGACGTGACAGAGCAACCTCCGCATGCTTGTCGATGCCTGCTCCGCGGATGGACACCGGGGAGCAGCAATGGCGCGTGCGGTCGATGTAGAATGGTTATATAGAGTTCAGAAGTATAATAAACTTGTTCAAACGATTGCTTTGCGTGTGCA
>JAASGU010000516.1:0-17879 GCA_023334365.1 Globisporangium acanthophoron
ACTTCCAGATCGAGAATTGCGCGAAGAACTTGGCATCGATCGCATCGAGGCGGTCGGTGTGGAGCACCCGTTGACCCACCAGCCAGTCCTCACAGGATGACTCGTCCGGCGATCAAGAGTCCTGCTCTGCCTGTTAAGGTTACGCTAGTGCAGAGTGTTCCAAAATGGGACGGGCGCTCGCTCTCCATCTCGTGCATGTCTGCCGCCCGGTCTTCGCGAGAGCACCACGTGAGGTTCCCTCGCGCTTGAGCAGCCGTAGCAGCGGCAGCGTCAGCGTCAGCCATGGACATCCTCATGCGCCTCAAGAGCTCGAGCTTCGCGGCGGTCGCGAACGAGTTCCGCGCACGTGAGAAGCAGCTCGGCGGCGGGCTCCCGCTGCGCGACTTCGTGGAGATCGTGCTCCAGGGACTCCCGCGCGAGACCCGGAGCAGCCCCGCGGACAAGCGCGCGAGCGTCGGCGCGCTCGTCGACCTCTTCGATGAGATCGACATCAACGGCGACGGCGCGATGGACTTCGACGAGTTCACGTCGTTCTGCGTCGACGCCGGGATGGTCGCGACGACGCGCGGCGCGGGTGCCACCTCCGCGGCAGCGGGGCTCAAGCACCGGTACGTGCGCAGCGCACGGCACACGATCAAGACCGCGAACGGGTGCGTGGGCGTCGAGAAGGTCAAGTGGTCGGGCGAGTTTAGGAAGCTGCTCGCGATCGAGAACACCGCCAAGACCGTCAAGCTGTACGACATCACGGGCAAGCTCGTCGCCGAGGTGGGCGGCGCGTCGACGCTGAGCATGCTCCCGACCACGCCACGCTCGAACGAGGGGCTTCAAGGCGCGAATGGTGGTGGTGGCGTTGGTGGTGGCGGTGCCGGCGCGGGTAGGACGAGCGGCAGATCGAGTCCCACACGTATGTCTGGAAGCAGCAGTGGCAGTGGCGGTGGTGGACATGCTCATGCAACGTCAGCTACGAGCTCTGGAGTGCCGTCCACGACGTCGAACGCGAACGGTGGCGCCGGCAGCGGCATCTTCATCCTCGACGCCGTGTTCATCTTCAAGCACCAGTGCCTCGCGCTCAGCACGACGGACTTCGCGATCTCGTTCTACAACATGAACGAGTCGCGCAAGCTGCCGATCGCGGCGCTGCTGCCGGACTCGGCGGTCGCCGCGGCCAAGTGTGGCCCGAGCTTCGAGCTGCTCAAGCCGCTGACGATCGCCACGACGACCGCGCAGCTGCTGCTGCGCTTCTGCGAGACGGCCGACCTGCTCTTCAGCTCGGGGAACGACTTCGTGCTCAACGTGTGGAAGATCCTGGACCTCGAGACGAAGGTGCTCTGGAAACGCCTCGTGCTGCACCAGGACATGGTCATGGACATCATCGAGATTCCGCACCACGACCTGATCGTGACGTGCGACCTACAGCGCTGCATCCAACTCTGGGACCTCCACGACTGCCGCCCGCGCGGCGCGCTTGCAGCGCACAGCCACGGCGTCAAGCAGCTCGTGTATTCGACGCACCACGACCTGCTCCTTAGCGCGGGCTTTGAGTACGACGCGTACGGCTGGGACATCGCGTCGAGGCAGGTCGTGATGCGGCTCGCCGGCCACCGCGCACCGCTCGTGGGCGTGCAGATCGCGCTGTTCCAGACCGAGCGCGCCGTGACCGCGGACTGCACGGGAGTGTTCAAAGTCTGGGACATCTCGCGTACGAACGCGCTTGGCGGTGGTGGATCCTCGAGTGCTTCTCGCAGCAGCGGCGGAGGAGGAGGGGGAAGAGGAGCGGCGTCCCAGGCGATCCAACTCGAGTCCATCGATCCGTCCCAGCACATCGCGCGCTTCGAGCCGACGGCGTTTGTGTGCATGCACCCGCACAGCCGCGATCTCTGGGTCGCGACCGCAGGCACCGCCACCCTGCACCGGTTCCGCAGCGTGCGCGTCCAGCAAGCCGACGAGGTCCCATTGCGCGCGTTCTACCATTACAACGCCAACAGGTTCGTCGTCGTCTCGGGGCCAGTGTGCAGCATCTGGGACGGCGAATCCGGTGCGTGTCTCGACGAGTTCACGCACGTAGGGGACATCGGAGGCGGCACTCCGAGCAGCAAAGAGAACGGCGCGAAGGCGCGTCCTCGTGCTGGTGTCGCAAGCAGCAGGACGCATCACCCTGGTGGCGGCAGCAACGTGCACAACGGTGCGGACTGCTCTGCTGGCGCTGAGCCGCGTGTGGAGGTGCTCTCGTGTGTCCAGGACCGCAACTGCCGGAAGGTGGTCGTGGTCACCGAACGCGGCGATCTCGGTGTCTTCAACGCGCTCAACTTCGTGCAGATGCGCAAGTGCCGCGAGGTGTTCTACGGCACCAACCAGAGCAGCGGTGCGAACAGCAGCAGCAACGGTGCGAGTAGCAGCAGCGATGCAGCGGTAGCTACAGCCGCAACAACGACGACGCCGGCGTGCGGCATCGTCGGATTGCATTACTGCTCCGTGAACAAGCTCATCGTCGCGACCGACGCGAATGAGAGCGCGATCCTCGTCATCGACGACAACACGAATCAGGACGCGGTGCGCGGCGCGAAGGAGACGACCGTGCTGCGCCGACTCACGCACATCCCGGGGGGCGTCGCCGCCAGCGCCTACGGCTTCCACGTCTGCCTCGTCGCGATCGTCTCGGAGCCGACCAGCGAGAGCAGCGGCGCGGATGGAAGTGTGCTCTCGCTCTGGGACTTCGAGACGCTCTCGTTCGTGGCGCACTGCGACTTCGAACGGGATCCAGAGACGCCGTCTGGCCACCAGCTTCACCTGCTCGAGTTCTGGGACGACTTCCCCGTGCTGCTGGCTGCGGACACGCTCGGCGGCGTCTACTTCTTCGCGGCGATGCCGCTAGTCAACTGCAACACTGGGAAACTGCTGCACTCGTTCGCGAATGACCGCGACGCCACTGGAGCCACTGGAGCCAGGGGCGGTGTGGGTGGAGGTGCAGCGAGAGCGAACGGCCGACACACGAAGCCTGGCGTGACCATGTCAGCAGTAGCGGAGGCAGAGGACGAGGAAGAGGAGCCGAGCGAGCAGCAACTAGAACCGACGTTCATCACGGAGACGACGGAGCTCGCGGCTCGGAAGCTGCTACGCTTCCGGAAGGGCTCTCGAGTTGGTGCGCAGAGTGCGGCTGGGCATTCGTCTAACAGCCAGCAGCCTTCAGGATGCGCGGTGACAGCCATGCGGGTCGTCTTCGACGACGCGAACGCTCGACATCTGCTGATCACCGGCGACGAGCGCGGAGTGGTGCGCGTGTGGGACCTGAGCGGCATGATCGAGCGGCTGTCGCTGTCCAAGATCCCGGAGATCAAGTGTAAGTACCTGCGTCGCGGGTACCACCCGAAGGCCATGTTCACGCGCGACTACATGAAGGACGCGACATCGGAGGAGAGTCAGAAGACAGCGAGCAGGAGACATCAGCCCACGACGCTGTCCCAGGACGACTGGCGCGCGGCGCTGCTCTCGGGAGACGACCGCGACCCCCACTTCCAGCTCTCACAGGAGGATCTGAAGCGCTTGTCACGACGGCGTCTTGAGTCCAAGAAGAAGTCGATTGCGCTCGCGTCGTCTGCGTCCTCCAAGCAACCGACTGCAGCGGCTCGTGCAGCGCAGCAAGCCGCCTCGGCGAATGCTGCGTTCGCTGCCGCGACCGCGTTCATGGGCGGCCAGAAGAAGGGCGGAGCGAGCGGCAAGGCAGTCGGGTTCTCGCTCGGCTCGTCGTCTTCTGCCAAGAAGCGCAGCTTCGTGCCGCCTCGCTCTGCAGCTTCGTCGTCGTCTGCCTCCAGCTCATCTGGGAGGCGTCACGCAAAGCACGAAGCTCTCAACGATGTTCACCTTGTCCACGCGTGGCAGGCGCACTCGGACGGCCTCACGAGCCTCGAGGTGACGAAGAATCCGGACATCGTGGTCACGTGCGCGCTCGACATGCGCGTGTTCGTGTGGAGCTGGTACGGCGCGTGCCTCGGCAAGCTCTTCGACGCGGAGAACGTTGGGCGTTGGAAGTGGCAGTTCGCCAAGGACGAGGCGAAGCGCCAGGCAGAGCACGCGCAGCTCGTGGCGGAGCTCATCGAGGACCTCGAGATGACGCCGCTCGAGAAAGCGCACAAGCGTCGGCAGACTCTCTTCCAGGAGCACACGGCGCGCAAGAGCGTCAAGGACCTGCAGCGCGTGAACACGATCCTGCTCGACCACATCATCAGCAAGAACCCGGAGCTTGATTTGCTTAAGACAGAGCACGAACATGGTGACGATGACGAGGAGGGAGACACAGCACCAGAGACATCGCCTCAGCACGACGCGCTTGTTGATCTCAAGGCTGCTGATGCGCCGCTGAATCACCAACCACTGACCAAGCTGGACCCACATCCCGAGCGGAGCCACCTGCGCACGCACAGCCTCGCGCAGGTCGGGCCGCTGTTGTGTGTGAACAGGTTCGAGTACAAGAACCAGTCGCTCGCAGCAGCCGAGCGAACCAAGTTCGTCGAGCAGGACGACCTCACGATGGACAAGACGTACCTCGAGCAGGAGCTCGCGATCACGTTCCCGACCAGCCTCAGCGGCGTTCCAGCGGGCGGCGGCGGCAGCACTGTCGCGGACGTACAGAGTCAGATCGTGGCCGCACATCTTGCAGCGGAAGCCGCGTTCAAGTCCCGCGCGACGCTCGAGAGAAAGACAGCCGAGATGTACGCGAACCTGGAGCAGGTCAAGCAGCGCACGAAGCACCCGAGTGGAGGAGAGCTGCGCAGCATCCACGGAGCCGCTGATCTGGAGAAGCTTCTGGAGCCGTCCGCGTTCCTGAAGAAGCACATCCCTGCGTCCGACCTCGCGGTGCGGCCGCAGACAGCGCCGGCGAAGCACACGAAACGTGCTCAGCAGCAACTTGAGAAGCTGTCGATGTCGAACCAAGTGGGCGGCGACAGCGTTCGTGGGCCGTCCAAGCCCAGCTGGGAAGGAGGCGAGCGAAGCGTGCGAGCTGGAGTCATCACTTTCTCCTCCTCAAACAGCAAGACTCTGAACGGCAGCGCGAGTGCTCCAGTGCTTCTGCATCGACGCCAGTCGGTCATGCTCGACCGCAGGAAGAGCTCGATGGATATCGAGTTCGTCGAGGAGGTGAAGCGCCACACGAAGCGGAAGCCTGCGCTAAGTTGCGCGCCGATCCGCAGCGCCAAGGGATCCGTTCGAAGAGGAAGTGTTCTTGACGCGTCGGTGAGCAACGTTCACATCCGAAACGCTTGCGACGGAGATGAAGATGCGCAGCTCTCTGCCTCACCACCACTCGGCTCCGCAACAGCAGCAGAGGACGGCGACGAGAGCGCCATCGGATCGCTCCAGAAGCTGCGAGCGATCAACCAGATCTTGACGAGAGCGCAGGAGTACTGCAGTCCGGCGAAGGAGCCGTCCCAGACACACATCCGACCGACCACAGCCCCCGTCTCGCGTCTGAGCGCGCACAGAGGGAGCGGTGCCTCACTCACCACTGCGTCACACGCCGACCATGAAGACGCAGTAGCGGAGGAAACGGAGGAGGAGCGAGCCGAGCGAGAAGACTCGTTCGAGGCGGAGTGGGCCACCGCCACAGACACCGGCGATGCCGCTGCGGTTGTGCGCGAGCACCTCGAGGAGACGAAGCGCAAGATGCTGCTCGCGATGCGAGACGGCGAGCGCAGTCCGCACCGCAGCGACCTCAAGAAGATCCGGCAGAGCGCGCAGAGGCAGCAAAAGGCGCGGCGCATGGAGGACTACTTGCAGCAGAAGCGGCGCGAGCTCAACACGAACATCGGGAACGTGTTCAAGCGCACTTCGTTCGCGTTCCAGTCCAAGACGTCGGACGACCCGGCGGCGATCCAGCTGGCGAACGAGAGCAAAGGGCACGGCCAGCTCAAGCTCGAGCGAGAGGCGAAGGCCAAGGTGGAGATGGAGAAAGGAACGATGGTGTTCGGCATCTACGGCGTGCGCGAGGTCATGGCCGTCATCCGGCTGTTCTGGTCCATGGACGAGGACTGCTCCGGGAACATCTCGCTCGAGGAGCTGCTGCAGTACAAGCACTTCTTCGAGAAGCTCGGGTACAACGACATGACCACGGTCTTCCAGGCGATCGACAAGGACGGCAGCGGTCATGTGTCGCTCAAGGAGCTGCTCGAGATCTGCTTCCACTACGCGACCAAGTACCAGATCGAGGAGATGCTCAAGCTCGCGAAAGTCGGCAACGTGCGCACATACCTGCACGGTGACTCGGCGGGCGGTTCTGGAGGAGGCAGCGGGGGCGACTCGACGGCGGCAGCGCTGTCTTCGGAGAACCGGCGCGAGCTGCTCGAGATCTTCCGCGTGTTCGACAAGGACGGCGACGGCGGCGTGAGCTTCCAGGAGCTCATGGAGGCGCTTCGCGTCGACGACGACGATGTCATCGCCCGCGTCATGGCCGAGCAGGCGGCAGCGCGCAAGTCCAAGGCGCACGACGCGACGCCGAGCGGGATCACGAGGGAGGACGTCGAGCGGCTGTACCGCGAGTTTGACTCGGACGAGAACGCGTCCCTGGACTTTGACGAGTTCATCGCGCTCATGCGGACGCTGTACGGTCCCAAGTCGAACGTCTACTTTCGATAGCAGCATACTTGGAAGAGGTGGTGATCGCCTACGAGCAGCAAGGGACGCGCGAGAGCACTCAGGGCAGCACTCCAGGTCTTCCGATCTTCAGGTTGCTTGCCACGTACTTTGACGAGCATCTCAAAGTCCGTCGAGCAGTAGTAGCACGGTTGGTTGGTTGGCGGCCGTCGTCGTGCGAAGATCGTTTTCGCCGCGATCTACGCCATGCGAAGTCTCGATCGTCGGGACCTGATCGCAACAGACTTGGCTTGCGATCTTTTCGGGACCTCGTTTGCTTTCCTCAACAGAACGATAGAGCGGCAGAGGGGACATGCTGCCACCGCGAGACATGGTGGTCGGCGGCGACGGCGAACGTTCGCCTCGTTGGCTCGTTTGAGTTTGGCCTCCTCGCTCGCTCACTTGTATCGTGCACTTGTTAGCGAGGAGCACCGTGAAAACTCGCTGAATTAATGTGGCTGGTTTTGAAGGTGTAGGTAGAAGCTCGACGAGCACACCAGTCCGTGTGTCTGCAGCTGACTTGGCCAGTTCATGTTACTTCTCTCGCAGTGCCCGCCGCCCTCGTTCGTGTCCTCGTTTGCGTCGACTCGCACTCAGCTGGCAATACGTTCTGAGTCTCGATGTACGCTGGAAGCTGC
Source organism: Globisporangium acanthophoron (assembly GCA_023334365.1). NCBI lineage: Eukaryota > Oomycota > Peronosporomycetes > Pythiales > Pythiaceae > Globisporangium > Globisporangium acanthophoron. Next base: position 7,263 of record JAASGU010000516.1, read on the forward strand.
TGGATTTGGATTACCCCCGCACATAAGAATAAGGTCACGGTTTGACGGATTGCTGATGTAGCGATGTGGTGGCTCTCGTCGTGTGCGCCGTCGTGGTGCACGGAGAGCATGCTGGTCTGCTGTTGTGAAGCGAGCAGGAGCCAGCGTTGTCGCTGGCGAGTACGCGCGAAGCTTGTCGAGAGGTGTGGTGAGTCAAAGGATATAGTATCAATTCAACGAGGCAATTCGGGGAGACTCCTTAAAGTGATACATTATTTCGAGCCATACCGCTTGCGTCTACTGATACATCTCATAGTGCCAGCATTTGAGCGTTCTACACTCGAAACGGCGCTTATTTGACACGAAAACTGGTAGCATTAGACCTTTGCAGATTCTGAACCCACGCTCTAATACAGCGCCTACACGTATCCTGCAACCAATCCGAAATAGCTTCTGTTCTATCATACAAAGAGTATGTACAGCGTCACATGGTTGCTTCATGAGAGATCTCCAATCTAAAGAAAAGTTGAGCACGAGCAAGCGCTCATACCCCCTAGCCCTCCCGAGCGGAATCTTCACTTCGCTTTAAACCTGCTTTCCGAGCCATTCTGATCCTCCACAGTCCTCGTTCGTCCCCTCGCCGCACTTCGAAGGAATCGGCCCACGCTGGCACAAGCACACATTCTCACAAATTCAGGGAGTCCGGACGGGGATGCGCCCATTTCCAGAACCAACTCGCTTTTTCCTCCTGCGTGCTGCTTCTCGCAGACAGCTCAGCCTCAAAAGCTCAAAGCAGCGCGCACGTCGGTCCTCGTCGCCGTCGCAGACGCAGACGCCGCCGCCGCCGCCTGTGTGTGTGTGAGAGAGAAGGACAAGAGACCCTTCTCGTCCCCGCGTGTTAAAGCGCCACTCGACAACTTCCCCTCGCGCGCCCGTCAGGAAGGCGCCGAAGGCAACCGAGCGACACACACTCTTCCACACTCGCTCCCGCAGCCCTCGTCACAAGCGAAGAAGCGCTGGAGAAGCAACCGCGAACAGCTGCTTGACGCCCCAACCCGCACGTCCGCACGCGACAACCAGCAGCTCCTCTAAACGCTAACAACAGCGCCAGCAGACACCTCGCGGACGAGCGATGGCGGCGCCGACGGCCACGACGCTGCAGCCGCTCAGCGCGCGCGTGGGCAACCACAAGGACTACCGCATCCACCGCTCGATGCCGCTCAGCGAGCCGCTGCGCGGGCTGCCGCCGCTCGCGCGGCCGGTGGACGCGTCCTACTACTCGAAGGCGGCGCCGTCGCCCCCGACGAGCAGCTCCAGCAGCAGCAGCAGCAGCACGTCCAGCACGCGCAGCAGCTTCTACTACCGACAGCGCAGCGAGAGCTTCGAGAACATGCTGCTCGCCCCCAGCTCGCGCGCGAGTCTGAGCCGGAGCGGCAGTTCGGGGAGCAGCAGCACGAAGGCGCTCGAGCCGGAGACGCCGTTCGACGCACACCTGCAGGCGGTGTACTCGGGCGCGTACGACATGGCCGAGGGGCTCGCGTTCTTCGAGTCGCACGGCTACTACGACGTGGACGACGCTAACACGGTGGCCATGTTCCGCCAGAACTTCGGGCTCGACGACGTGTTCTGGGAGAAGAACCCGGCGGCGGAGGACGAGGCGGCGGAGCTGCTCGGCCCCGCGGCGCTGCTCGTGCTCGACGCCGACAGCCGGGACTCGCTCGGCTTCCACAGTGTCGGCAAGACGCTCTACCGGCGCCACCGGTCGGTGAGCGGCCGCTTCGAGCTCGTAGACGACGACGGCAACACGGTCGACGAGGAGCTCGAGCGGGAACGCGAGCGCGAGGCGCGCCTCAAGACCAAGTCACTCGAGCTCGACGAGTACGACCTGCGCGAGCTCGAGCAGGAGCAGGCGGTGCTCGTGCATGCGATCTCGGCGATCCGCTCCGAGACGATCCAGTTCCAGCAGTACTTCAGCCAGGCGTTCCGCGAGGAGGACGCGCAGTTCTTCCAGTACGCGCCGTCTCCGCCGGCGGTGCAGCTCCCGCGGCGCACGACGCTGCCGTCGGCGTCGGTGGCGGTGCCGGCAGCGGCGAGTGCCACGGCGGTGGTGTCTCCGCCGCCGCAGCTGGCGAACATGCAGCTGCCACCGTACTGCGGGAACGTGTTCATGCTCAAGGACACGATCCCGTACCTGCTGCGCAGCTGGCACAAGCGCTGGTTCTACCTCGACTTCAACGCCGGGCTCGTGATGATGTACAAGCGCAGCTACTGGAAGTCCCCGCGCGGCGTGCTCGACCTGCGCACGGTCACGAAGATCGAGCGCATGAGCCAGGGCGACTTCCGCCTCGAGTTCCACAGCGCGCAGCAGCCCATGATGCTGCTGCGCACCAAGATTCCGGAGGAGGCCGAGATGTGGGTCAACCTGCTGCGGTTCGCCAAGCACCACGCCGGGTCGTCGCCTGCACCGCAGCTTGTGCAGGACGTGGCAGCCGAGGAGATGCGCGGCAACATGCTGCTCGAGAACAAGCAGAAGAAGCAGGGGAACGCTGCGCGCCGGGGCGGGAAGTCACCGAACCAGGTGGAGATGCTCGCGATGCTGCTCAGCAGCTCGGCCACGCCCGTGCAGGCGGAAGGCGCATCAGCTGCTCCCGTCGCAACACCAGTTCCAGCAGCAGCAGCAGCAGCAGGGGTGAGTGCGGCAGGTGCGCACCGAAGCGTCACCAGGCCGCCGAGCGTCGCAGCATCTGCAAGCAGCGCGAGCGCCAGCCGACGGCGAACGAGCACGGCCACGGCGTAGCTGCTCATCGCCATCTTTTTATTCTCCCACGCTGCGCCGCGTGTCGTCGTTCCCCGTCGCGTCGTTGCCCTCCACGCAACTCCGGTTCCAAGCCTCTCTCCGCCATTTTTGAAGCACCCGCTCGACCGCCAGCAGCTCCAGCAATGCAGCAGCATCGGTCGACGGAGACAAACAAGCAAACACCACACTCCAAACAACAGGCACGCGCGACGCCCCAAGCAAGCAAAACACCAGCTCACATGCAACACACACACACACAAACCCGAGCACCAGAGGTAGCAGCAACATCCTGTTCCACACACGACTATCAATAAGCGCCACTCGCGATCGAAGAGCAGCTAGCGACCGTATTATAAACAGGGAACCCCGCGTGTGAACAGGATGATCATCACCTGCCTCTTCTTCTTGCTCCTCTTGCCGCACGATATCACGCTTGCTTGGGGCTTAGGAAGTCTGCGGGCGCTGTGGGAGGCAGAGGTTGTAGAAGCTCTTGGCGAACGTCGAGGCGCGCCGCCAGCCGCACGCGACGGCCTTGTAGCCCTCGAGCGCGAGCGTCTTGGTCTGGATCACCTCCACGTCCTCGCCGCCTGTGTAGTGCGGGTCCAGGATCAGGAACGCGCACTCGCCCGTGGCCGCGTTGTAGTCGATGCCCAGGAGCGTGAACGCGAGATTGCCGCCGCCCATCATCACCGGCGTGCCCTGCGTCTCGAAGTGGTGCTTGAGCTCCTGCGCCTTCTCGACGAGGCTCGGGCCGCTCGGCACGCTGAGGCTGCGGAACGAGACGCCGAAGAGCTCGTCCAGCACGTACCCGACCTCCATGCTGCCGATCCACTCGCGCGAGCCCACGAACGACGGCGGCTTGTCTCCAATGCGCACGAGCGTGCGCTGAATCTCCTCGTGCGTCAGGCTCGCCTTGCTCGTGTAGTGCTGGAGCTGGAGCCACGACGCAAGCGTCTGTAGCGACCGGTACGCGCATCCCCAGCCCTTGTCGTTCATGCCCTGCTGCATGTAGTGGTAATAGCCGTAGAAACCCGCGACAAGGAACTGTTCGCCGTTCGCCACACCGGAGCTCGGGATCCCCTCGTGCACATTGAAGAGCACGTCGGCGGAGCGCAGCAACTCCGAGTTTGTCACCAGCGAGCAGAGCTCGACGTCAAAGAGCGGTTGATGCGGCGGCTGCAGGAACGCTTCACGGACAGATTCCAACTCCTGCTTTCGGTCGGCGTCCTTGGCAGTCAGCAGCGTGATCGGGAACGCAGTGCCGACGAGCGCGAAGTGGTGCGCTTCAATGAGGCTGCTGCCACTCTGCACACGGCGTTCCAAATCATCCAGCTATACACACAGCCATAGCATGAGAGCGTCAACAGCCGACGGCCAGTATCCGCTCGCTTCGTACACGACAGCGATACACAGACTCACCTGCCTGAGTAGCTGCTCGCGGACAAGACCGAGTGCATCGGATATCGTTGCATCAGTTGACACAAGCACGAGGACATCCGCGTGCAGCTCGACAGCGCTCTCTGCGCCAGCAGATGAACCCGCTCCCGATATCGTCAGCGTCGGAGCAGCGCCGACTCCGCCAGGAGGCGACATGCTGCACAGCACTTCCACATCCGCGATCTCGCCGTACTCGAGCGTCTTGATGTATCCTCCCCCATGTTTGCTCTCGCTCTTCGTACTGCTTCCGACTGCGTCGTCGTTCCAGGCATCCAGCGCCGCGCTGTTCTTCTTCTTCGTGCTCTTCTTCGACTTGCTCTGCTTCGATTGCGCTGCGCTCCCAGTGCCAAGCAGCGCCGACAACAGGGACTTGCTGCTGCCACGCACGATGGAGACGTCCACTCCGTCGCAGTCGTACACCGACTTGCTGCCTGCGATCCGGAAGAAGAGTTCGCTGAGCTCGTCCGATTGGTCCTCGGTCGAGCTGCTACTGCTCAGCTGCGCTCGCCATCGCTGCACGTTCTCCTCGCCAGAGATGTCAACTGCAGCGCGCAGCAGCGCGAATCCAGCGTCCGCCAGGCAGTCACGCGCGTGGAGGTTCGGCACAACCTCGAGCGCCAGCGCACGCGGCTCGCCGCTCTCCGACGTCGTGTGGAAAAGATGTGCAGTCGCAGTGTCTCGCACGAACACGAGCACGAAGCTCTCGCGCGACTGCGCGTGTTGCTCCGCTGATCGTCTCGCACACGCCACTGGCGAATGCATGTCCGTTGCGTCAGCGATCCGTGACGCAAACAACCAGTATCAGCTTGTACTAACGCACCGATGGCCGTGTTGTCTGCGGCGCGCGGGAGAACCGTCAGATAGCCGATCGCCGACACGCCGCCTGGTAGCAGCGGCGCAACCGTGTCTCTGTGGATGAGAAGGTGCTCGTTCGTCAGTCGTTCGTCATCACGTGCACAGATATTCGCTCAGAATCTGAACGATGCAAATACACAAATCTGAAAGCGACACACGCACAGCTCGTGCTCGGCACGCAGCAGCCCGCAGAGCAGCAGCAGCGACTGCGACTGCGCGCCCAGCAGCACGCCGAGCGGCACTTGCGCGGGCGCGTCGCTCTCGTCACCGTCGTTGTCGTCGCGGGCGTCGTGCTGGTCCGCGAAGCTGCGCACTGCGCGCAGCAGAGTCGCTGGGAGCTTGGCAGCAGTCAGCGGCATAATTTTACATGCGAGACTGAAAGGTCAGCCTCCCGCTATTGGCGATAAATAACTTGAATAAAGTATACTCTAGAACGCAACTTGGCCAACATTTGAGTGGTCTGTCAGTCCTCCAGTCCCCTACCAAGCTCATCATGGCGCTGCTCCGGTGCGTGCTCGTCCCTCTCTGTCTATGCGTAGATGCGCTTTACCATGGAGATCTCTAACACAATCACTCATCACCGACAGATCGCTCACGCGCCAGCTGCAGACGCTGGCCGTCTCGGCGCCACCGCGCGTGGCCGTCGGCACGCGCTCGTTCCCGGGTCTCGCGGCTGCCGCACCGAGCGTCTTCGCGAACCCGCTGCTGCAGTTGACGCAGGTGCGCTGCATGGGCTACAAGCTCAAGACCAAGTCGGCGGTGAAGAAGCGCTTCTCGGTCAACTGCAACGGGCTTGTGAAGCGCGCGCAGGCCAACAAGAGACACATCGCCACCAAGAAGACGCGCGAGCGCATCCGCCGCCTCGGCAAGCCCGTGTTCGTCGAGGGCAAGATCCGCAAGAACATCCTCGCGATGCTCAGCAAGTAGACAGTGAGACGCGGACCTGGAGCTCTTGTGCTCCGATGCACGCGCGCGCGAGAGAGAGAGAGAGAGAGAGAGAGCACTGCTAATCACGCACGTGCGTCTGCTCTCGTAGATGAACGCGCAAGCCACGAACGAACGCGTTTGGAATGCTGTGTTGCTTGCTTTGCACCGTGTGCTGGTGACGAGTGGTGGCGCTACGGCTGGAAGACCGAGTGGAAGATCGCGTCGTACGTGTCTGCAAGCCGCAGCGTGCGGTCGTCGTTAAGCTCTGAGTCTGCTGTCACGCTTGCTGCTGGATCCGGATGCGCGCTCTCGGTGACGCGTCCTGGTGGCAGTGGCAGCACGAACGCCCTGATCGCAGCCAACAGACTGCTGTGTTCGGAGATTCCGGCGACACCTTGGGAACCTACGGACGATGACAGAGTCGGAGATGATCCTGACGGGCGACCTGCAGCTTCAGTGGAGCAGCTTTCGAGCGCGAGCAGCAGTACGCTCGCCTTGACTTCTCCGATGTTGCCCTTGTCGATCAACCAGAAGAGATCTTCGACGACATCGATGAGCTCTGGCGACAACAGCGCACTCTCGAGGAGGTGAGGACGAGGAAGAGGAGGACTTCAGCGACACCAGCAGCACACTCCCGTCCTACTGCTCCGCACTCACCTTCCAGGAGCAAGCACACCTCGACGCCGCGCTGGAACTCAGCGAGCGCCACCGCGTCCGCACCTCGCCGCTGCTGCGTGACCTCGCCGGAGCCTCTCGCCACTTGACGCTGTTGTAACACATCGAGCGTGCGCTGCTGCAGGTGCTTCGGGAAGTCCTCGCAGAGACACTCGAGCAGCTTGTCGAAGTCGCCGCGGTCGATGCTCGTGCTCCCAGAGCTGAAGCTGGTAGACGCTTGCTGCTGCTGCTGCTGCTGCTGAGAGGTGTCCAGAGTCTTCATGTTCCGCTGCGCTTGAGCAGCTGAAGTGCTACTGACAAGGCTTGCACTCGCTGTCTGCTGCGACGGCTTCGAGGAACTGGCAGGCGACGCAGCAAGCGCTCGGAACGCCTTCCGCACCGCCTCCGCGAGTCCGCTCGACTTGCCCGCTCGCAACACCTGCGCGCAGGCTGCAACCTTGTTCGAGTGGCTCTGGAAGCTGGGGGATGGGGGGACGAGAGTGTAGATGTACAGGTTGGCGAGTAGGTCAGCCGGCTATGTAGCGCACACGCGTGCTGCAGTGGCGATGTCGCGGCAGCAACAAGTGACGCACTGTGCGGCGAGGAAGCTCAGCGGCACTCGCGGGCGAGCGGCGAGCAACTCTGCGACCGCGTGTGTGAGCAGATCTCGCGCTCCGGACTTTGCTGCCACGTGACATCGCATCACGTATACAACCGAGTCAACCGCACGTTCCGCCACCAGCAGAGCATGCGCCGCACGACCAACAGACTCATAACGAGTCGGTCCATTCGTCTGTCGTCGAGAAGTCAGCACTGACGATCGCACCGAGATACTCGTCTCCCATCGTCTCCTCTTGCGATCAGAGACGCCGCTTCAACATCGCCCTCCTTTCGCTCGCTCTAGTGACATAAGCGAGGTTCTACATCTGAATCCGGACTTTCACAACGCTGCATCCGGACATGAGTATACCTTTGTATTAATCCACACTCATCGCTCCAGTATCCGCCGACATGGCGTCATCGTCGCCGTCACCTCCAGGCGCCGCCATCGGCTCCGGCGCTGCCGCCAGCACCAGCACCAGCACCAGCACCAGCACCAGCGCCAGCACCAGCACCAGCGCGAGCGCCACCAGCGCCACCAGCAGCAGAAGCAGCAGAAGCAGCGCGTGGACGCTGCGGCGCTCGCTCGGACTGCTGCTGGCTGCGCTGCTGGCGCTCGCGCTCTGGTCGCTCGGCGCCGAGTACTCTGCCCTCTCGACGCCGCACAGCTCCTTCCTGGCGCTCGTGCGCGAGGCGTCCGACGTGGCGCCAGGCGCGCCGCTGTACCCGCGCGCGGTGTTCGCGACCGACTGGGCGACCCGTCTGCCGCCGGACGAGCTGCTGCACGTGACGGCGCTGCATGCGGCGTGCGTGCGGCACAAGGACGCGGTGATCCCGTGGGACGTCGGGGTCGATGGGGACCGCGACGGCGGCAGCGGGGACGACCCGGCGCTCATCCGAGAGAGCGACCCGCAGCTGCTGGAGAAGCTGCGCGCGTGTCCCGACGTCGACGTGTTCATCCCGCCGGGCATCCGCTCGTTCGGCTACTGCGAGGACGCGGCCGTGTACACCAAGTGTGCGTGGAAGGTCGCCGCCGGAGAGTTAGTGCGTGAGTTCGAGCGAGTGGGAGACTGACGCTAGCTGGTCGGTTGGCTGGCTGGCTGGCTGGCTGGATGTGCTGCTGCAGTTCTGCAGTCGCGCATGCTGCCGATCTGGGTCATGACGCTCGAGTTCCACGACGCGAGGCGCAACCGCACGTTCACGTACCACGACCTGTGTCCTCACACGCCGGTGGTCGTCCTGAACCACTACTGGGAGGGCGTGCACGAGTCGCCGGCATGGCCCAAGACGAAGCCGATCTACCTCATGCCCAACATCGAGATGCACGAACTCAGAGCCGAGCAGTTCGCGCGCGCGGACGTCGTGCTCTGCAAGACGGCACTCTGCGCGCGGTACCTCACCAAGTGGTTCGAGCAGGCGGGGAACCCGCGCCGCACCAAAGTGCTCTACACGCGCCACACGACATCCGACGTCGCGCTCGCCGTGCGCGCCAAGATCGGCGACGACGCGATCCGCGCCAAGAACTACTCAAGCGTGCGCTTCACGCACACTGCGGGGACCAGGTGCGTGCGTTGCGCTGCTTTGGTGGATCTTGTTCTCAGTGCACGCAAGTTCGCTCGACGCCGAGATCGCTCATCGGCACCGTTGTCGCGTATCATGTGTGTGTGTGTGTGTGTGTGTCTCTCTCTCTCTCTCTCCCTCGCTGGTGTGAGGCAGCATCCAGAAGGGCACGTCGCGCATCCTGGACTGCTGGATCACGCGGCCGGACTTCCCGCCAGTCGACATCTACATCGCGGAGGAGCTGTACAAGGCGCAGTTCGCGTCGTACTTTGACCAGTTCGTCACGAAGGCGAAGAACATCAACGTGCACGTCGGCAAGCTGAACGCGACGCAGTTCGGCAAGATGATCGCCGAGAGCTCGTTCTTCCTGTGTCCGAGCTACCAGGAGGGCTACGGCCACTACATCAACCAGGCGCGCGCGTCCGGCGGCATGATCCTCACAACCGACGTGCCACCGATGAACGAACTCATCACTCCAGACTCGGGTGTGCTGATGTCTGTCGCAGGCACGTTCAGCTACAGCGGACAGTTTCTCGGCGGCACGTCGGACGCCGAGAAGGCGCTACGGGGAGTCGAGGGCTTCGTCGCTCAGTTCACGGGGAAGGAAGTGTGCGAGACCGTGGAGGCGATGCTGCGAGACAAGACGGCGGCAGACTTCGAGGCGAGTGCGAGTCGCGCGCGCCAGCAGTTCCTCTTCGACACGATCTTCTTCGCGCAGAAGATGCAGGAGCTGCGCGAGTTCGCGCGCGCCAAGAGCCGACACTACGTCCAGCACCACGTGCGTCGAGAAGAGGAGGGCGAGACTCTCGCGGCGACGGCGACGGCGACAGCCACTCCCGAGTCAGTCTGAGAGCGAGAGAGCTGAGAAGCCGCGAATCGAGACGGTCAAGTTGATCAGGATGGCGTTCCAAGCTCTCTCTACATCATCCAGACTCGAACAACGACGAAAGGAGAAGGTGAGACAGCAGCAATGCCGGTCACTATAGCGCGAGTCACCTGAAGTGATCTCAAGCTCACTGGTGATCATGATAGACTGTCAGCTGGTCGTTGTCATTCGTGAGTGAGGTGCGCACGTTGCAGCAGCAGCTCATCAAGGTTTCCGCCGGTTGATGTGACGTTCTGGACCACCACTGACACTTTCAGACTTGGTTTCGACTCGGTTCGCGCACTCGCTCTCACTTCCGCTTCAGCCAGCACGCGCCAAGACACGAGCGACGAGCTACACACGCGTGGCGATCTCGAGCTGCACACACAGGACCGACCAACCAACCGAACCAAACTGACAGTTAACCGGACGAAGGAGACGAACACCTTGTGTCAGGAGGGCGAGCGGCTGCACGAACATGACTTTGGGTAGATAGATCTCACGCGCTGGTGGACTTCTCGGCCGGACAGCTCGAGATGGCTGGAAAGCGGAAGATGGCATCTCTCCACGACCACCACCACCAGCAGCAGCAGCAACTCACCTACGAGTTTGTCACCGACAGAGATGAGGGAGATCTGGTGCGCGGTCGCCGGGTCCGATGTCGTGTTCACCGTGGAGAATCTGTCCACTTCTGCAGACCACACAGCTTCGGATCTGAGTCTGTACCTGGGCAAGAGCGGCGACAGTGCATGACTGAAAGGCTCTGACGAGCTGGCAAGCATGCTGCGCGACCAAGGCGGAGATTTCGATGCGTACTTGAGGGCGGACTCGTGGCTGTTTCCTTGGGTCGCGCTGAAGAGCGCAGATTGCTTCGGCGAGCACTTTGAGACTGTTGTTGACGACATCCACGTGGTGGCGCTGCTGCAGACGGATGCTGAACGAC
>JAASGU010000517.1:0-17839 GCA_023334365.1 Globisporangium acanthophoron
CGCGAGCGTCCCAACGACGAACACGAGCACGACGAAGCGGAAGCTGTGTCGCCGGTGTTCCTCCATCTCGAGACCTGGCGTTCTGGAGGACTTGGGATCTTGGCGATATGTATCTGCCGTGCGCGGTCCTTGGCCAGATCGAGAGTGACCGGAGAGCTCGAGCGTGTGGTTGGGAGCGAGTGAAGCGAGGAGGCGGTGGTGTGCAGCGGTGCAGGAAAGAAGGAGACGGCTACTGCCTGCCAAGCAGAAGCCGGAAAGCCAAGTATCGTGTTTGCAGTGAGTCTGCACCGAAGTCTGAAGCGAAATGAGTCGGTGCAGACGCGATCCTGAGCTGCGTGTCGGCTGGCGATGGATGCTTCAGGATTCGCGAGTGCGTTTCGAGAACGCAGTGCGCGATGGCGATGGCAGCACTGAGCGTATGACACACGCGAGATTGGACACACGCCTATCGGCCACCGTGTCCTCTGTCCAGACACGCACCACAATAACCGAGTCAACCGTCTGGAGCTCAGAGCTTCCCTCCCAGCTACTAGTGCCACGAATGACCGACGAGGATTCGTCACAAGCGCGAGAGTGAACGCACCGAAGGTGTCAGTGATTCCTGCACCCAAGTGATTCTCTTCCCACGTACAAAGGAGACTCCAGAGGACACACGTTCTAAGCTATGGTGGTGCCTGCTCTATGGTCACCAGCCAGCTTACGCCCGGTGAAGATCGGCCACTGCAGCAAGATGATCCATATCCACTCTGCTCCTTCCAGTTTGCAAGTCACCCCCCCCTGCTTCGTGACTCGGAACTCGAGGACGAGCAGGTCTCATTCTCTAGTGACAAAGCCGAAGGAACATCTACCAAAACCAGGGATGTTCCCTCGGTTTTGTCACTAGAAGCCAACTGACATTCGACCAACCACATCACCATCTACCAAGTATGGAGGGCGTGCTCTGGGCACGCGCCGGCCGCGGGAAGCTGCTGCGCGGCTGGCAGAAGCGCTACTTCGTGCTGGCGCCCGACGGCTCCTTGCGCGAGTTCGCCTTCGCCTCCGACACGGAAGCCCACGCTGCCAGCAGCTCCTCAACCGGCCTCACGCTCGCACGAGAGCTCCGCCTCGCCGGCGCGACGGCCAAGTCGCTGCCGTTCCCGCTCGCTGGCCGGCCGCACGCCTTCCAGGTAGCGCGCAAGGGCGCCTTCCGACTCGCGCTCGCGGCGCGCAGCAGCGACGAGCAGCAGCGCTGGCTGGCAGCGGTGCGCGCAGCGATAGCATCCGCAGCAGGCGGTGACACGGCATCGCCATCATTCGCACCTGCGATGACGCCGATGACGCGCTCGCCGTCGCTCGAGCACCGCATGAGCGACGAGTTCGTGGACGTGCCCGCGCTCTCGGCCCGCGACGCCGCGCGCTTCGCCGCCGCGCACGAGTGGGTGGGTGAGCGCGTGCGCGCGACGCGCGACGTGGCGCTCGGCGGCGTCGCGGTGCCGCGCGGTGCGCTGCTCGTGGCCGCGAACGGCATCTCGCTGCAGACGCTGAGCGCTGAGCAAGTGCAGCGCATGCTCGCGCGGCCGCAGAGCGCGCCGCTCGGGCTGCGTTTCCTGCGCGCGCCGCGCAAGAAGGGCGTGCTTCGGTGTAAGCTCTGCGTGAGCCTCTCGACGCAGCTGCGCTCGCTCGCGCAGTATCGCGGCGCCAGCCGCCGCGAGTGGACGCAGCAGGTTGTCGAGGTCGACGGCGACGTGCTCACGTGCTACCCGCGCGCCGAGAGCGTGACGGCCAACACGACGCGCCAGCTGTTGCCACTCGCCGGCGGCTGCACGGTCAAGACCGTGCACGAGCTCGTCGCTGAGCGCAAGTTCTGCTTCGTGGTGTCTGTCAAGGCGCACTCGATGCTCTTCCAGGCGCGCTCGGACGATGAGGTGCGCAGCTGGACCGAGACCATCCAGCGCGCGATCCAACTTGCCGACGGCGCGCTCCCCGGGCACGACCGCGCGTCGCTCGACAGCCTGCAGCTCCAGAGCTCGCTCAACATGCGAAACCGCCAGCGCAGCCTGCTTTTTGGTGACGACGCCGACGACCTGGAGCACCACCACCCGCAGCTCTCGCGCTTCAAGAGCTGCTCGACGCTGGAGGAAGACGGCGCCGACCACGACAGCCGTCCTCGGCTTCGAGGCCACGTGACAGCAGCAGGGAAGAGCTGGGCGAGCGCGGAAGCGAGCGCGCCGCACCTTCCGGCGCAGGACCTCTCGGAGATGCTGTTCTTCCTGCAGCGAAGCGGGCGGCTCGTGGAAGCGTTCCAGCTCATGGGGCGGAACACGTCGCACCGAAGCGAGTACTGGAAGAAGATCTTCCTGTGGGCGCTCGACCCTGTCGACGACGACGCGTTCCAGCGCCTGCTCCTGGTTCCGCTCGACGAAGCGTACGTTGTTGCTGCTGGCATGGATGATCTCCGCCTCACACAGGACTGACGATCAGCTTCGACTGTGTTGTGGTGGCGACGCTGCAGTGACAGTGTCCAGGTCCAGAAGGATATTCCGCGGACGGCCAAGTGGCTCGCAGGCTCTGCCGGTGCGCCGACGTTGACCGCAGACGCCAGTCGCGTGCGCTTGGAGCGCTTGGAGAACGTGCTGCATGCGTTCCTGTCTGGCTGCACCTCGCATGTGCGGACAGATGAAGACGACGACGAGCTCTCAGACGACGCGACGGCATCTCACGAGATGGCGCGCGAAGGCAGCAAGAGTTTCTACATGCAGGGCATGAACGGGCTCGCGTTCATCCTGCTCGATGTCCTCGCCGAAGACGAGCTGGTCGCGCTCCAGTTCTTCCGCGGCATCATCGCGCGCATCCTCCCGCATGTGTTCGGGATCCGGTCGGCGGGTGCAGAGCGGGACTACTTTGATCTCTTCAGCTCGCTGGTGGAGGTCGGAAACACACTGCAAGACGTCGTGGCGCTGCATCTGCCGAACTTCACTGCCGCGATGGACGACGCGGGCATCCCGGTGTGTCTGCTCGCGTACAAGTGGTTCCCGACGCTGTTCTCGGACATCTCGCTGATGGCGCACAACGCGCAGCTGAGGTACGACACGCTGCTGGTGATCTGGGACATCTGCTTGCTCATGGGGCTCGAAGGCATCTTCTGCGTCTCGCTGGCGCTCTTCAGCGCTGCGGAGGAGAACGTTGTGGGCGCCGGTCGCGACGCGAGCGCCGAGCAGATCAGCAACGCGCTCGTGCACGTGATCTCGCAGATCAAGCCCGAGGATCTCATCACGAGCGTGTGCGAGGTACTGGAGCTGTGCAGCCACCACGTGCTCCTGAAGCTTCGCAACGGCCATCGGCGGCGACTGCAGATCGGGTACTCGAAGCAGAAATACGACGGCATTCGCACCAGTAGCAGCAGCAGTCGACTGTCGCGACTCAGCCCTCCTGGCGCGTCGATCGGCGTCGATCGGAGTGCAGTTTCAGCGACCACACGAGGAGGAGGAGGAGGAGACTCGAACGCTTTCATGACTGTGAAAGACTTGGACTCGGGCAAGCTGTTCAAGATCTCGCGGTCGGGGAGCATGCTGCTTCCCGTCATGAAGGCGGTGTGAGAACGATTGGAGCGCAAGGTGAACTCATGGATTCTCTCGAGCAGAGTCGCCTCTGTCCAGGCTGCTGAAGCGTTCATCCGCTGCGGGAGACGAGCATTCCCTTCAATGACGCTGCCGGCACCTTCTGGACTCGTGGCGCTGGATGTCATGTTGCGAGAGCGTGGTGCTGTGGTGCTCGACTGCGTCATGAGCGTCATCCACCAGTATGCAGAAGCAGCGAGTGATGGAGTGAAGCTCATGCACGCTGTGCTGACAAGCGCCGGTGCGACCGAGGTGGAGCGGGTGATAGAAGCGCGCAGTGGCAAGACGCCCACGTGCGCACAAGCGGACGGACAACCGATTGGCGAAGACAACGCATCGCTGTAGTCGCAAGCTCGCGGCACCAATGCGTCGCCGGCTGAGTCCGCGAGCGGCACATCGATGACGACTTCCGAGATGAGGGCGATTTCGTCGTGCTCTTGGCATCGCGCAAGCGATATCAATGAGGCAATGTAGTCGAGTGGTTGGCAGCGCAGGTCTTCTCAGAGCGATGCAGTTCGGAGACCACGTAACATGCACTTGGAGCGAGCTGAGTGTTGAAGATCTGATTCGACCCTGGCATGCACTTCCGCTAGCCTCGCACCGCTGTTGCTCAGCCCGACGCCAGTCTGGCTACGCAGACGCTCGTTCTGGTGACGGAACGCCAGCGCCAGGACGACTCGTCTCTGGTGTCGCACTGGACACTCGCTCCCTGATAACCATCTGGCAGTCAACCGAGCTGCCAGTCAGCACTCGTGACTGGGACACGCCTGTAGCCGAAGCAACATGGTCTCCGGATCGCGGCTTGATGACTGCTGGCTGGCTGCCTGCATGCCAGACGCTCGAGAAAGTCAGACTCCAGGTGGCTCTCGCCGCTGTCGCACCGTGTCAACTAAACCGATGGCCAGCGACGCGAGCTCCGACGCCGCTCGCCGCATTCGCCAACTCGACACGAGAACGTCGCGTACTCGACAAGCGTCTTCGCATCAAGCGCTTCTCGGAGTCTTCTCGATCGCGATTGCTCCGAGATGAAGCAGTCACCGGGCGTGGCGGCACAGGGCTCGCTGCCGCAGTTCAAGACGTTCCAGTCGCCGTCGCTGTACCAGTCGAGCGGCGGCGAGGAAGACCCGGAGCTCGCGACCGCCGGGCGGTTCGTCGCCGGCGACCAGTTCTACAACCATGAGATGTACGGCAGTCTCCGGCGAGGTGGTGCTGTCAATTTCATGTCGCTCGACTGCCTCGGACTCGCGGCCGGGACGTTCTCGTCCATGTTCTCGTACCAGGCGCTGCTTACGGTGCTCCAGCCAATGATGAGCACGCAGCTCGCGCTCTCGAGACAGCAGAACGTCTCCGTGCAGCGGCTGATCGAGATGCCCATGGCGCTCAGCTTCCTCTTCGGCCTGCTCTCGGACTGCTACCCGATCATGGGGCTGCGCCGCAAGGGCTACATGATCGTCGGGCTCGTGATCAACGGCGCGAGCGTGTTCGTCATCGCGGGTCTCAGCGCGCACTTCGAGGCGCAAGACTCTCAGAAAGATCCGAACGATGCGCTCGTCGTGCTCGCGATCCTCATGGCGGCGTTCGCCAGCATCGGCTGCATCATCACGTACCTGTGCGTGCACACGCGCGTGATCGAGCTGTCGCAGCGCGAGCCGCTCGCTGTGCGCGGCTCGATCCAGGCGTCGTACCTGATCTTCCGTCGCGTGGTCTCGCTGGTCGCCGCATGCTTCACGTACGCGGTGCTGGGCTCGGGCACCGGCGAGCCGAACGTCCGGCTCTCGACCGCGATGGTGCTGCTCGCCGTGATCTCGATCGTGCCGCTGCCGCTGATCCTGCGCTTCTGGAAGGAAGAGCACTACTCGCTGTACACGTCGATGAAGATCCGTGGCCGCATCTTCTGGAAGATCATGCAGCAGAAAGCCGTGTGGACCATCCTCACCTTCATCTGCTTCTACACGCTCTTCCTGAGCATCAAGTTCAGCGACTCGACCGGCGTGATCCGCACCTGGGCCGGCGCCGCGACGGACAACTCGCTGCTCGTCAAGTCGATTACGGACGTCGTCATGATGCTCACGATGGTTGCATGGCGCTACTTCTTCATGAACCGGCCGTGGCGCGCCTTCTTCGCGAGCGCGCCGTTCTTCCAGATCGTGCCGCACCTGCTCATCGCGTGTCTTGTCGCATTCGATGCTGTGCGCGACCGGTATCTCTACCGCGCCATCTTCTCGATGACGGCGATCGCTGATGGCATCGGTCTGCTCAACACGATCGTGCCGGTGACCGAGATCGTACAGGAAGGCTCGGAAGGTGCGCTCGTGGGACTGACGCTCTCACTGCAGCGCCTCATCGGGATCTTCGTGAGCACCAACTCGGTCGGGCTCTTCCAAGGCAGCAACTTCTTCAACCTCGTGGAGGTCGAAGCAGATGCATCGAGCGCACACCGAGATGTGGTGCTGTCGCTCATCCTGAACTTCGGCATCAACGCGCTCGCGTGGTTCGGGCTCTTCTTCCTGCCGAGCCAGAAGCTCGACGCGCAGCAGCTGCGCATGTACGGCGGCTTCACAAAGGCGGCGAGCAGCCTCATCATCGTCTTCAGCGTCGTCTGCTTCCTCTACTCGTTCTCGATCAACCTCATGACATTCGTGCCGAGTCTGTCGTGCGCGAAGCTCGCAGGAGGCAGCGGCTGCGACTGACTCCACGAGAAGCACACAGGTTAGGATCGTAGAGAGTGGTGCAGGGCAGCATAGTGCACTTCACTTGAATCATGTTACTTCCTCGACATTGTTCCTTCTCCTTCCTATACCTGTTGTCGCCTTCAACTCTTGCGCTCACTCGCTCACTCGTATGTGCACTTGGCCAGCAGCCATGGGTGGGCCGGGTACATGCGCGAGAACAAGCTCACGAAGAACTCATCCTGGTCCGCGAGGCTGTGCTTCGGACTCCGCACGAACTCGAGCATCCAGTCCATGCGCTTGCCGATCTGGAAACAGTCCTTCGTCTTCAGCAGATCCTCGAGGCTCTTCAGGTGCTTCTCCGACGTGCGCGTCAACTTGAGCGCGATGCGGTCGTCCACGCGCAGCGGTACGCTGCTGCGCGTCTGCAGCCGCAGGAACACGCCGATCGTCAGACACGACACGTGGAACTCGACGTTGTACTTGAGCGAACCGCCGATGCCGATCGCCTTCATGATGCCGTGCTGCTTGCGCGCATTCCCGAACTTGAGCAGGACCTCGCACACTTGGCGCAGCGTCTGCTTCTTCAGGTGGGACGGCAGGATCTCAGCAAGCGACTTGCACAAGAAGTTGGTCACCTCCGCCGCGAAGAACAGCACCTTCATCTCCGTCATCGTGTTCTTCGACGAGATCTGCATCTTCTCCATCCACCCGAGCAGCTTCGACAGCATCCCCATCGCGAAAGCCTCCGTGAGGACCGGCGCCTTGCGGAGCTGCTGCATGAAGAGCACCTGGAGCGTCATCAAGCTGCCTTGTTCCAGACACGCTCCCTCAAACTCCTCCTCGCTCAGTTCCGGCACGCGCAGTCTTGTCACGAGGTCGCTCCAAGAGCCACGACGGTCCTCGATGATCCACTTCTCGATACTCTTCTCGGCCACCTGGCTCATCACGTGCACGGACGCGATGGCTCGACCGCACCCCGACAAACAGCACAGCTCCCCACCGCGGAACGCCAAGAAGCTCCACAGCAGACGTCCCAGCCGGTTCCCAATCGCTTCTGTCGGAAACAGCTTGCTGCTGGAGTTGCTATCGCCGGAGCCGCGCCGCTTGCCACCATCTTCTTCGTCGCTACTGCCGGACTTCTTCGTCTTCTGGTCAAAGAGTGACTTCTGCGCCGACGCAAAGTCGCGCACAAGGCTGTCGATCTCCACGAAGATGACGTTTCCGCACTTCGCCCAGCTCAGCGACACTGACGACGACGGTGACCCTTTCGGCGCCGCATGTCGGCGGCTTTGCTCGTCCTTGAAGAAGTTCTCCACGATTGGCAGGTTGCAGAACCGCAGGACTCCGACGAGCGTACTCGTCAAGACGTCCTCTGCTACAATCGCCTTCTCCCCCTCCTTCGAGTCGACTCGATACAGCTGCACGATCTCGTCGAGCTTCTCGTACAGCACTGTACAGCTCGCACTGTGCAACACCACGAGCCACGCCGATGGGTCGCTTGATCTCGCACCGGCGAACGGGAAGCTGTCACCACCGGCCAGCGGATTGATCTCGAAAACAGCGTACAGCATGCGGATGAATCTGTCCACACGGCCGAAAGCTTCGTCTTTCGGCATCGCGGAGTGGTGGATCGTCGTGACTTGCCCCAGCAACCGAAGCACCAGCTGCAAGCGCGTGAAGCCATCTTGCATCAGCGCTGGTGTCGCGTTCGCTGGGAAAAGCGCAGTCGACTTCGCCGCGAGGCTGTCGCTCGTGTCACGATACCCGGAAGAGTTCTCCAAGTGCAGCGGCTCCTTCACCGCTTCCAGCGTGAACTGTAGCAGTGCGTCCAAGTCCGCTGTGGTCAGCTTCCACTTCGACCAGAAAGTGCTCTGCTGTTTCACAAAGTTGACAAAGTACGGCGGCAGCACGTTGTTCGACGACGGCATCATGCGATTCCGCTGGCCGTTCGATCGTTGCGGGTTGAAATGCGGGAAGTCCAGCACCAGCTCCACGCACAGCTTCGCGAACTCGAGAAGGAACATCGAGCAAATGAGCTCTCCTTGCGCGCCGAGCCACTCGTCGGTGGACTTCCACGTCATTCGGCACAGGATATCGCGCACCATCCACGACACGAACGGATACGACGACGACTCGGACGAAGGCGACGCCAGCTGTTGCTTCTCGGCTTGAATCAACTCGCGCATCTGCTGCACGATCTCCAAGGTCAAACACCAATGCTCCCACGCAATCCGCGTCAAGAACTGGTGCAGATGCTTGCAGATGTGCACAGGCGCATGCGGGATCAGCACGTTCAAGTAGAACGTCCAGATCTGTGTCAGCTTCGCGTTCTCGGTCGTCTCGGCTGCGTTCGTGGAACCAGCTGTGCCTCTTTCAGACGGCGAGCCGACCTTCTTCTTTCGCAGGAACTCGGAACACGCAGCCACGAAGCACGAGCACACCGCCGTCCCTGTCGAGAAGCTCTCTTGCTCGGACCACGGACTACTGATGCTCGAACTCTCGGATGTGCTCGCCGGTTGATATAGCGTCGAGAGGAGCGGCTCGAAGAACGCCGTGATCAGCTGCCACTGCTGTTTCTCCGACGACACGCGGCAAAAGATCGTGAAGAGGTCCAGGAAGTACTTTAGCACTCCGATCTTCTGCCAGTACGCAATCGGGTACTGCGACGTGCTATCGCCGGCTGATCCAGATGCGCTCGTGAGTGCTGTCTGCCACCGCAGCGTCGTCATGTGGTGGCTGAAGAACGACACAAACGTCTCGATCTGAGAGTGCGGCATGCGCTGCCAAGCGTCCAGTGGGATCGACACCAATGCCTCCCACACCTTCGCATCCACTGGCCGTGGTAGCGTGGTCAAGCTCACGCCTTCGTTGCTCTCGCCAGTGGACGATTCTGCGGAAACGTGAGTGTTGTGGAACCGGTAGTCGTCGTGGACTCCAACGAGTGCGTGCAGCACCTTCTCCGCGTGATCTTCCAGATGCACCGAGCAGATCAGGTTGACGATCTCCGCGTAGAACCGCAGCACTTCTTCCAGTTGGCTCTGCTCGCTTGCTGACGTCGCTTTGTCCGTTGAACTCGATGCCGTCGCTCTTGCGCTCAAGCTTCGGTCGGCTGGAAACTGCGCGCTGATGTCCGCCAGCACAATGACCAGCACTGTTTCGCGATCGAACTTGGACGGCTGTGGAGCTTTCGGGTTCTTCTTCGGCTGCAACCATTCGCGGAAGTCGAACCGTCGGAGCAGAACGAGCTTCTCTTCGGTCGACAGCTTCGCAGACCCGCTCGCACTCATCAGCTTCGAGAACATCTCGACGAACCGAGAAGCTGCACTCGCAGGGTAGAAACAATCGCTGAGCAGATTGATCCGAGTCGGGTCTTCCAGCATTAGCTGCAGCAACGTGTATGTTTCTCGCTCGTCCACACACACGAAGCTCGCGCCCAACTGCTTGATGGAACGCCACAGCACCTCGCGGAGAGGTGGCACCATCCGAGACAGCTTCGTGTCCAACTCAGTCAGAAGTCGGAACCACTCCAAGCCCTTCTCGTGCAGGCGATCCAGTACTCTGTCCCACTGCTTCATAGGCTGAGCGATCTGCTTCTCCTCTGCGGATGCTTCATCCTCAACGGCGTCAACGACAGCGGTCTCGCGTGCACTGGCCGCGGCTTGCTCCTCTCGACGAACGTTTTGAAGCTCGACGTCAAGGGTGCGAACGACTTGGTCAATCAGGAGGATCTGCATGACGAGCATGAAGCCATCTCCGTCGAGTTTCAAGAACTGGTCGGCCGCGCGTTGAAGCGCGACCGAAGCCTCGCTCGCTTGGTGGTGATCCATCAGCGTCCACGTCATGTTCGTCAGCATCGCCTTCATATCGCACCGCTCGCTCTGAACCAGGATCGTGTGCGCCGCATCCAGCAGCGCCTTGTCGACAGACCACTCCATGAACTCGAACCGGAACGACGCTGCTTGCCTGCAGTTGCTGCCCTCGAGGCACGGCATGCTTTGCGTAACGGTGCGCGTCTTACTTGTGTACAGCTGCGCCACGTGATCCATCAGTTCCGCGTCCAGTGCCACCAGCACGGACATGTTCTCCGAGAACTTCACCGCAACACTCTTTAGCCCGTGCTTGTTCAGCTGAATCGACGGAGTCACCACGCAGCTTTCCTCCGAAACGCTCAGTGACACCAACGGGAGCGACGTCAGCACATTGGGACCGCAGTGCTCTGGTAGCAATGGCAGCGGGCGGACAATTCGGTTTGGGACCCCGAGGCTGCCCCCGAAGCTACTGTGTCGACGACGCAGATCTGACGCCTCTTCCACAAACGCAAAGTCCTCCTCGTCTTGGAGATCGCTCTCCTTTCGCTGGAGACCTGTGGAGCTGCCATTCGATGCCTTCGCAACAGCACTGGAGCTGGGAGTCATGTCACTCGGCTGGCTCCTCCGAAACGTAAACTCGAACCCGCAAAGGTTCGTCCACAGCGGTAGCTCGGTCCACTCGAACGTCTCACTCTCCGGCACAAACGCCAGCAGCACATCACTCAGCTGCAGCACTTCGCGAAGCCGCTTCACCTCGTAATGACGCGGCAGAGTCACGAACTCGTCTTCCTTGACCCAGAGGTTCGGGTCCCGCTCCTCCAGCCAGGCGTCCATCGCCGTGTAGATCTGAGACAGCGTCACGAAATGAGCGTACTTCTTCTCCTTCGACTCCGACGACACGACAGCGTTCCCGACACCGCTGGTCGTCGTCAACACCACCTGTGCTTGCGTGGAGCAGTAGTTGATCATCTTGCGCAGCTTCGCTTGGAGGTTCGTGCGCATGTGGACGCGCTTGGCTTTGCGGCTCCCGTCCCGCTCGAGAAAGTAGTGTCCAAACACGCGCGTCCCTCCCGAGCACGCAAAGTAGAGCGCGAAGAACACCTGCCAGAACAGGATCTGCGCCTCGTCGTGCTCTGGCATCTCCAGGCAGTACTCGCACCAGCGGTAAAACTTGTACTGCGACAGCGAGTCGAAGCTTGTGTGGCCATACAGGAAGCACTTGCTGAAAACCGGCGTCGAAGGGGATCCACAAGGCGACGTGTTGAGACCGAGAAGCGCGAGCTCCGACGCAAGCTTCCCCTTCGTCTTTTTCCACTTCTCCACTTTCTTCATCGTCTTTGGTTCGTACTTGAGCATCAGGCTCCCCATCGCCATGAACAACGGCAGCTCCTGCCGCGTTTCGATCAGCAGAGCCCAGAGCGCAAGGAAGGAACAGCCACCCACGTGCTGTGTGGCGTCGAACGCAGACCCGAAGATTGCAGACAGCGTCGTCGAATCTGCCGGCGGTAAGAAGCTCACCACCAACGCTCCATCGTTTTGATCGTGCTGGCTCGGATCCTCGTGATTCGCCTTCAGCTGCAAGCACAGGGACTCGAACGCGCGTTGGAGAACCCCCACAAGCTCAAACAGCAGGTAGCGCGGACTGCCTTGCTGGAGCTCGTCAGTGCGACTCACGAAGTCGCTTGCCATACTGCAGCGTACAAGCACGTCCACGAGGTGGCGGAACTCGTGGTTCTCGAACCAGTACGGCACCTGGAGCAGCACCTTCATCCAAAACAGCATCGCGTTCTGGAACGCCTCCGAGTTGCTCGCGTACTCGAACTCGCGCTCAATCAGACTGCTCAGCGCCTTGGTGGATGAAGTGTACTCGTTGCTCGTCGACAGCATCCCGAGCGACGAGGAAGATGATGCAGACGCGTTACTCGCGCTTCCAGTGATAGAGGACCTCCGCATCGTCAGTGCCGCTGTCGATGATGCTGCGGACGACGGAGAGCGCACATCCGACGCAGTTCCCTTGCCGCGAAGCGTTGACGATATCCACGACATCGCTCCGTTCAAGATAGCTGTGGTCGTCAGCGCGGTCGTGCTCGAGCGCGGAAACGACTCGTTGATCAGCGCTGGGAGCAGCGCCGGGTGCAAGTACCGACTGCACTCGCGCACGAAGCGAAGCTTGCTCACCACCTTGGCCTTCGCCGTGCTCTCCCATCCGCCGATGTACCCTTTCTGCAGAACATCCTCAATCCTGCTCCGCTCTTCGCCATTGATATACGAGTTGTCGAACAGCACGCCCACCAACTGCAGCATCTCGCTGGTTGAAAGCGCCTGAATCGCAGCCATGCACACTTCGATCTCGAGGTCCACACCAGCTGGCTGTGGTGCAGCTGTTTGAGCCGACGCATCGCCTGCAGCGCTGCCGTCTTGTTGGTTCTCGTCGCTGCCAACTCTGCCAGTGGCTCGCGGCCCCTGGATGCGACGCCCTCTCTTCATCTCATCGAACTTCGCCAAGACTGGGAAAAGGTTCTCGAGCACCCGGATCGAGGCGTGGAACAGATCCTTCTTCAGCAGCTGCAGGAGCGGCTCCCATCGATCGATCCTGTCGCTGAACAAGAACGTCGTGATTTGGCAGATCAGGTACGCTACAATCGGCTCGGTCGTCTGAGCTGCCGTCGCTGCGATTGAAGATGCGTTCGCCATCGTCTTCGCAGTCTCTTCGCTACCGTCCATGTCTTCCTGGATTGGCGCTCCAGTCCCACTCGAAACTGCGTGGCTCATCGCGATGTCCTGTGCTAACTGCTCCTTCTCCGTCCGCACAACCATCTGAACGAGCGCGTTCTCCAGCGATGAATAGAACGGCACCTTCTTGCTGCTCGCGTTCATCGGTTTCGATGCATTCGCGAACCACCTTCGTAGCGTCAGCGCTTCACGCGAACGATCGCGCGACAGATCGATGAGCTCGACGAACGGCTCGTGCGTGTGGGGAGAGTAGAACTTGAGCTTCAGCACCATCTTCCAGCACCACTGCGCGAAGTCGAACGTGTCTTCGAGCCAGAGAGCGCGCCGAATCGATTTTGTGATCGCGGCAACCTCCAGCTTCTGCGGGGCGCCACTTCCAGAGACCACAACGACCGAAGCTGGGTCTGTCGCCCGCTCCCGTCGAGTCTTGTACAAGACGTAGGCCTCCGCCACGATCAAGGCGACCCGGCGATGCAGGTACGGACTCGTGAAGAGCTTGTTGGCGTGGATATCGTACTCCCAGTTGATGTGGTCCAAGAGGAACCGAGCCAACGCGCACCGAGGAGCTGACGTGTTCTCGAGCAACAGCCACTCTTGAATGTTCAGCAGATCCGACGGTGTTGGAGTCCATCGGTTCACTGGGAACGTCTCAAACACGTGAATCCATGTCGCAGCGCACTCGTGGTACTTGAAGAGCAGGCTGATCAGCAACGAGATGGTCCACGGGTGACCAAGGCAAATCGTGCTGATCGGCACTGCGGCACGCTCGCCGTTTTCTCCGAGAGCCTTCTGGCACACCGGGACAGTGTATCCAGCAAGAAACAGCTCGTGTACTGCGACGCTAACGAGCTCGCTGCGTTCTCCTTCGCTCGAGTCGCCAGACTTGGACTCTCCATCGCACGATGCAGCAAGGTGCGCCACAGCTTGGAGCAGGAACACTGCATTCTCGGTATCTGAGGCGATTAGATCGCACAATGTCTCGCGCGCCACCTTCCCCGGCTCACCGTCATCGCTCGATCCGCTTGTCGCTCTTTGGATGAACTTCATCCAGCCGGTAACATTCTTCGCCTCTGGTGGCACGCTGTGGACGTTGAACAGCAACAGCGCCAGCACGTCCCATTTCGCGAGCTCCGACAGTGATCCAAACGGGAACCCGCTCAGACTCTTCCACGCGATCCGGTTACAGTCCGACACCAACAGCCCGTGCAGTGCTGTCAGGAACAGCTGATCGAACAGCGTAGGATAGTAAATCGACTCGCCCGTCATCGAAGTCGCAGATGTCGACACCGAAATCTGCGACGCGTTCACGAGCAGCTCCCCGAGCAGCTGCGAGATGCGTACAGGGAACTTCTCAAACTCCTGGAACGCTCGCAGGCTCTGTGTCAGCTCCAACACGAGCGTGAGCGCGCGACTGAAGCTCTTCTTCGTATCAAGCGTGCACTGGAACAGCTGCTCGAACGCGAACGTGTTCGGGAACTGGTTCAAGACCGCAACGAAGTCGTCGTCTGACAGGAAGCAGCGGTCCAGGAACTCCGGGTTCTCCAGCAGCACCCACTCTGGCGACACCGAGACAACCTTCTCGTTCGCACCGTTCATCGCGGACGGAGCAGAGCCGCTCACGGGTGGCCCACTTGACACCAGCACGGACATCCGTCGAAGCTTCTCCGGGTGGAACACCAAATGGATCATCGCCAGGTAGTGATCCACGAGATCTTCGCTCCACGCGTGCCGCAGCGTGCCGTTGGTAGCCACCATTGCTCGCGGGAACTGTAAGTAGCGCAGCAGCCATGAGCGCTCTTCAGTGCCGATGCGTGGCAGATACATGATGTGCATCAGCAAGTACGGCATGTTGCTCAGCAGCTTTGTGCGCAGCAGACTCTGGAGACACGACGAGATCCACTTTTGCAGTGACTCCCGAAAGCGCACAACGCTCGAGTACCACTCGTTCGAGTTCGTCGAGACTGACGACGGAGGGAGGTAGAGCACCACGTCGCAATTTTCGCACAGTTTGCAGAACTGGTTCGTCTCCATCGGCGAGTTCAGGCACCCGCACGCGTAGCACTTGATCTTGCGCACCATGCCGTGACTGCTGCTGCTGCTGCTGTGGGTAGCCTTGGTGTTCGGGTGGTGCCAAATCAATTCGCCGCGGTAGAACGAGTGTGGCACGCGTCCGAACGATCCCTTCTCGTCCACTGTCACTTTCTTCTCAAAGTACATCAGCACGTCGATGCAGTACTTCAAGTGGTCAACCGTGGACGCGAGCGTTGATCCCGCCGGAAGAGTGTCGAAGAAGCTGATGCCCTCCGGTACAAGATCCAAGTTGCCAATAGCAGTCGATTGCGTCGACAAGCTCGAGCCACTGCTGCCGCACGACGCGCTCATCTTGTTCAAGAACGCGACCAGGTTCGGCTCGTGCAGCAGCCCATTCAGGTACTGCTCGACGTGGAAGTACGCAATCGCGCGGTCGAACGTATGCATGGACGACTCCACTGTCCGCAGCTGTCGGAGCTTGTCGAGGTGCGTCTTCAGCTTCTGCAACTGCAGCGGCTCCAGCTTCGCGGTCTGAAACTCCATCCGCTGCTCAATTTCCACATGATCACCGCATCGTTGCGATGACGACAGCCGCTTCATCTCGAGCGTCCAGACTGCAGCGACACCACCCAGTAACGCACATTGTCAGCACGCAACTCGGTCCGCTTCATCTGCCATGTTGCAAGCAAGTGGCGTACCTTTCTTCATGAGGTTGTCCACGTCTGTCTTCGACGACTCGAGCGTGGACGCTGCAGTGTGGAGAAGGTACTCGGAGAAGAGGTAGCGCTCCAGCCTCGAGAACAGCTCCCCCTTGTTGGCTTCGATTCGCTGCATCTTGAGCTCTTGCCGCTTCTGCGACGCCTCGGCGCGCATCAAGTTGATCTCGAAGTTCACGAACGGATCCAGCTTGATGTGTATCCGCTTCGGTGTTGTCACCGTCATGTTCCCGTTCGAAACCGATTGGCTGTCTGCAGACACCTGTGCGATCGACGAACCGGAAGCGAGAACACCCTGCGGGACAGATGGGTACAGGTTTCGACTGGCTTCGAGCATGCGCGCTTTCGCGAATGAGTTCCGCACGGCTCGCCCAACTTTGCCAGCGGACAGCGTCGCCTCCTTCTCGCCGTGTTTGTCAGCCAGTGTGTTCACAGTCGCCACGGGGTCGAGCGTCGTTGGTCGAGAGATCGTCTTTGTCGCTGTCGGCGACAGAGACGGCGTCACGGTCGCGGACACTCCAGCGCTCGCGTCCATCGGAAGAGACGTGGACGTCGCTTCACTCTCAGGCGGCGCAGACGGAGCGAAGTCAGCGGCGTCAGTCAGACTTGTGTTGTCGATCTCGATCGCCGGTGGGGCGGACGGCTGCGTTCCGCTCGCAAGCAAAGGCGGCGAGTCTGCACCGCTGCTGAACGCAGTCGCATCAACGAAGCCGCTTGCCGGCTCGTCCAAGTCTATTGCTGGTGGCGCGGACGGAGACGCCGACGTCCGCGGTCCGGATGGCGACGAGTCCGGGAACCCTTCCGGCGCGCCAGTAGCCACGAGTCCGTCTTGTTGCTTCCCCACCAGCTGCTTGTGCATCGTCGCAAGAGGCGACACCTCCATCTCTGCTGCTGGCGGCGCGGATGCGATCGCCACTGGGGGATTCTGTGGCGCGTTGTCGTCCTCCGACTCGCTCAAGCACGGTGCAGACGGCGCTTCCATCCCAGTTGCTGCCGTTACGGGCGACGGCACTTTCACCATCGCGAACGCGTCGTGCTCATCGTCGAACACCGGCGCGCTGGGAGCGTGAGCGTGTGGTGTTGATTCCTTCTCTTCGGATTCACTGCCAATAGCGAACGGTGCTGAACTCTCTTGTTCCGGTCTATCGCCGTCCATCGCCGCGTACGGCGTGTCGGAGCTCAGCGGCGCAGCGCCCAGCAGACTCAGCAGCTCGTCCTCGTGGCGCGTGATCTCGCGGTCGCTTGGCTCCAGATCCGCCTCCATGGCCGCCAGCACGCCCGCGTCCAGCAGGAGGTCGCTCTCGTCCTCCTCTTCTAACATTTCCTCCTCTTCTGCTGTTGTTGTTGCTGCGGGTGCTGCTGCTGCTGGTTGAAGAGCCGATGAAGAGGAGGAAGTTGATGACGGCGGCGTATCACTCGTGCGGTGCTTGGGCTTGTGGCGCTGCGGCCGACGCTTCGGTCGCGCGGCCTCCATGGGCTCGTGAGCGCTGCAGACGCGTGCGGTAGCTGCTGCTGAAGAGATCGACCTGCGCGCGCGCTGCTGCTTCTTGCTTGCCTGCTTGTGGGTGCTTCTCTGCGGAGTTTCTCACTACTTTTCTCTCTGATCGAAACTCCGCCGAATCTTCCTGGATTATGTCACTACCACGAAGGAACCTGTAGGAGGAACTTGGATCATGAACGATACCGTCGTCTGCGTGATGTGAGGTGACGAGTCGATGTGCACGGGTATGGGACTCGCACGGACGACATTGTCATCGCTATGCGTCCAAGAAGCGAACTCGGATTAATGCCACGACACAGCAATGACCAAAAGCACCTGTGATTTCTGGTTATACACTGGAGCGCGGTTGCCGCACTCCAGAGCTCACGAGGTCCGATCCGAAGCGCTTGAATGCACTCGCTAAGCACGAGAACGCGGTGGGATCCCCAGGTATCTCTAACCTGGCCTCGAATACGGCACTCTGGCGTGTGGGACTCGATTCCATACCGCGCCTGAGCTACTTGTACAGCGCACTCGTTTGTGCTCGAGAGTCGGGTCCAGAACTCCACGATGATCGGTTCATAGTACGAATCGAGTAACCGTTTTCACGTCCAAATGCTCTCATTGAGAGTCAAAGCATCATGCGCAGAGGAAGTCGGCAATCCAGCAACAGCGGACTCGCACCGTCGCCTGTGCGCGTCGCCGTTCGCATTCGGCCAGCAGCGACGCCCAAGTCCGACACTGCGACAGACTTGCAGCAGCACCAGCACCAGCACCAGCACCAGCACCAGCACCAGCACCA
>JAASGU010000518.1:0-17826 GCA_023334365.1 Globisporangium acanthophoron
GATGCATGTGCGACCACGACCACGTCACGATCGTCACAACACAACAGACTCATCAGATGTCACCGCAAGTGGTCGAACCAGAGCCAGTGGTGTGACTCGCAGGGAACAACGCCGCACTTGAACTGGAATCCGGGATCGCGCACCGCGCGCAGCATCGTAGGCACACTGGCACGAATCTTCGTTCTCAACAGCAGGCTACGCGGACTCCAACTTGGCGCTCATCAGCACAGCATTTGACTTCGCCACGGTTGTTGAGCACTGCGAGCGAACAGCGCGACGCTGATCACGAGAGGGCACTGCCAGACCCCGCCTTTCTGAATCAATGTCAAAGCCTCACCAACCTGGCGTCGGGTCGACGTCGAGCGGAGAATCGCACGCACCAACGTTGATGATCCGACCAGTTCACTCGGCTGTCAACACTCTCTGGTTCGCAACGGCACTCTTGAGGCCGAGCGCTCTCCTCAACTTTGTCAGGAAGCTGCTGCTGCTGCCACCGCCACGCGAGCCCCCAGTTCGTCCAACAGTTCCCTGCGAGACAGCGTGGTCGCTCTGCTGCTGCTGCTTATCGGCGATCGCGAACGCGTTCATGTCGAGGAGGTCTTGCTCAAGTTGCTGCTGCTGCGCGGCTTCCTCCTCCTCGGTCCGCATGTTCATGGCCAGCAGCTTGTGGCAAAGCTCCTCGAGCGTCAAGGTGCGCATCGCCTCTCGCTGCTTCTCTTCGTTCTCGCGCTTGCGCTCCAGAGCAGCAGTCACCGCTGCTGCACCATGAGCGCCACCTGTGCTACTGGCGGTGACGTCGTTCGAGTCCTTGGCAGCGAAGAGCTTGGCGGCATCGACCTTGCCGTCCTCCAGAATCGCCTGCTCCACGAGACACATCACGCACGTCTCACTCGGGCGACAGAGCACACATGGCTTCTTCCCGCGGTGTCCCCCGACGGCGAGCTCGTCTTGGAGGAACGGGTGGAACGTCTCGAGCTGCTGCAGCACCCAGAGACTTGCGCGATCGGCACGCACGGCGCGAAGGAACCGCTCCCGCAGCATCTCCGTCGAGCCCAGCGGTCTGCAGATCACGGCCGTGACAGCTTCTCCGCACGTCACGTCGCTCACCTTCGGTCCTTTGAACTCGGTGCTGTCCATCCCGACCACTTCCACAGCGCGCAGACTTAGCATGCCGCTCACGTTGTCAAGCTGGACGCGCACGTGCTGTCCGAACGTGTCCACTGGCAGCGTCCAGATCCACTCGGTCTGGACGGTGCTGTCCAGGTGGATCGCCTCATGCGTGCTGTGGCGCTTGGCCACCGCAAGCGAGTACTTGCCGCGCTCCTCGGTCTCGAACGGGACCTCGCTGACCAGGATTGCATATTTGAGTCTCGTCCCGCTCGACGACATCGGACGCTTCGTGAGCGGAGCTCGTGCTGTGGTGTCATTGCTTCGTCCTGCAGTGGCGCTCCAGACAACGACCCGCACGCGCTCGATGCGACTCATACGCAGCAGCGTCACCTGCCAGAACGGACACATCTCCTGCTGCGTCTGCGCGTACTCGCCGAGCGAACTGCGGAGCGCGTAGTCTGGGAAGCACGACGCGTTCTGCGTGCTCTGCACTGCGTGGACGCCGTCCACGAGGCACAGGTTGGCTGGGCTCTGGTACATGCAGCTCACTCGCGTCGGCGTCTTGATGCGTGGCACCAGAATGGAGTGGCCTGTGCACCCGCCGACGTTGCTGCCCCACGTGAACAGCTCGCCGTCGGCGCTCACGAGCGCTGTGTGAGCGTTGCCACAGCTGACCTTCGCCATCGGGACAGCCTCGCTCGTGTTGTTCACGATCTCCAGCGGCGCGAATGTCGGCGTAAACTTCGCCAGCGCGTGGCTGCTT
The DNA here is from genome assembly GCA_023334365.1 of Globisporangium acanthophoron. Taxonomy (NCBI): domain Eukaryota; phylum Oomycota; class Peronosporomycetes; order Pythiales; family Pythiaceae; genus Globisporangium; species Globisporangium acanthophoron. Next base: position 1,874 of record JAASGU010000518.1, read on the forward strand.
CCTGCGACGAATACTCGACCTCCGACAAGCTTGCCGTCGCTGCTGCCTGCTCGCTTCACTGCTGCAGTCAGCACCACCGTGTGTCCGGCGCCACAGCTCACATCGACAAGCTTCTCGTTCGCGAAGGGGTCGAGCACCTGCGTCGGTGTGCTGAGTACTCCAAGCTTGCCACCGTTGCGAGGCACGAGGTCCTGACCGACATCCCGGCCGTCACCGAGGCCAAGCTTGCCGCCGTCGCCGCAGCCCCACACGAAGAGATGGCCGTCTACCGAGAGAACCGCCGAGTGTGAGGGACCGCACGCGATCTTGCGCACAACGACTCCGCTCGGAAGTAGCAAGGGCATCGGCACGAGCGTGAAGCTCTCAGCCGCGCCAACGGCTCCGATGCCAAGCTTCCCGTGAGTCGCAGAGCCCCACGCGAACACCTGTCCGTGACTCGTCAGCGCCAAGCTGTGGCCGAACCCGCACGCGACAGCGCGGAATCGGTGTGTCTTGAGTGCGTCCACGACCTCGGGAGTGTGCACATCGCTGTGCCACGCCGCCGGATCGTTCTGGCCTCGCTCACGCTGAGGAGAAGAGGAGGAGTCGTGTGCGCCTCCTAGCCGGCCGAATGTGCCAACTCCCCACGTCAGCAGCTTCCCGGACTGGTGCACCGCAAGTGCATGGCGAGATCCAACGGCGATGCACTCGACAGCTTGGTGGCCGTTGAAGTCCTGCAGCGGAGATCCGCGAGCCGTGAGTCCGTTCGCGTGCAGCTGCTCGTGCGGCTGCTCGTCGATCCCCTCGCGCGCCTGGCGTCTCGCCTTCTGCTTCGCAGCGACGATCTTGCGCTTCATGTCGAGGTAGTCTTGCTGGTCTCTCACGAACGCTTCGCTCTCGGCGGCGAGGATGTTCGCCTGCAGTTGGCTGAGTTCGTGCCACAGCGCCGCGGTCTTCGCAGCGACCTCCAGCATGGCGTTCTCTCGTCGAGCATGGCGCAGTCGCCGAGCGACTTTGTCCTGCTCCTTCATGTGGTCATGGAATATGTCGCCGATGCACTCGATCTCGAGCGCGAGGCAGTCGCCGAGCTTCACGATCAGCTCCGTGCGCGTTTGCTTCGCGAGGTAGACGCCACGCATCTGCAGCGAGAGCGCCAGGTCGTCGATGTTCAGCTCCGGCTCCACCGTCTCTCTGAGTTCCTGGAGCGATGGTGCCTTCGGTGGTGTCGATGCCGGTGGTACTGGTGCTGGTGCCAACGATGCAGACGATGGGGATTGGCTGGACGGACTGCTGGTCGCTGGTGCCGCTGGTGTCGCTGGGGGCGCGAGATCGTAGTACCGACCGATGAGCAGCAGCCGCGCTCTCTCGTCGTCCTCGGTCGGCAGGATCCGCTCCGGTTTGACGAAGGTCTTGCGGTACTTCGTTCGCAGCGGAGACTGATCGTACTCACTCCGATGTTTCGCAGCTTGAGACGGCAGCGAGAGCTTGAGCATCTCGCTTCGGGTCGTCAACGGACGACCGGGGTCCTTCGCGAGCGGTGACCGCTCTCCGCCGCTCTTGCTCGACGGATGCTCGACCACATACCCTGTTGTGCCGTTGCTGTCGAGCGTGGACTGGTCGTAGAAGTAGCGCCACGCTCGCTGCTTGCCACCCCAGCAGAACAACTCCCCCGAGTCGGTGACTGCGTATGCGACCGCGGACCCGCACGCGACGCTCCTCACACGCTTCGCCCACAGAAACGCAGTCGTGAGAGACACTTGGCGACTCGCGAACGCTCGCGCGGCTCCGACAACTGCGATCCGAGAGCGAGACTGGGGTTGGAGCGGCTTGCTAGAACTCGAGACTGACGCTTTCGCACTCTCTTCGCCAGCGTTCGTCTTCGTCGAGGACTCGTCGGTCTCCGGTCTGCTCGTCTCGGCATGTGCAGGTTCGTTTAGAATGCGACTCGTGGAGATCGCATCAGGACGAACACGCTCCTTCCAGAGCTCCTTGACGACCTCGAACTCCATGAAGTCGGCGAAATCGGGCTGCATCGGCTCGCCGTCGAAGCAGTCGGACGGCCCTTTCCCGAACAGGTACACTTGTCCTGCGGCGTCTAGTGCTTCGGCCAGCACGACGCGCGAGAGGAGCAGCGCTTCGTCCACAAGGTACCGTCGCTCTCGTGTGAGACGCTCGTCGTTGATAGCGTTTGCGGCTTCCAGCAGCGTCTTCGCCTCCTGCTTCTCCTCGAGGTTCACGAGCGCCTCGAGCTTCTTCGTGAGCATGCTGTTCGGTAGGAAGCGGTTGAACTTCTCGTGCCGACTGCGCAGCTCGGCGCGTACGTCCACGAGCGAGAGCCACACCTTCTTGAACTGGAGGTACCCCATCATCTCCAGCTCGGGCTGCAGAATCGCTCACAGGAGAAACAGCAAGCAGTGCACACGACGTCAGCAGTGAATACGACATATGCAGACTGCATGCTCACGAGCAGCTCACGTCCTCATTCGCGGCGAAGATGGCTTCCGCGTCTGCGAGCGGCATCTTCTTGCCGAGAAACTCGAGCACTGCGACGAATGTGGCGCGGTCGATCGCGCCTTGCTCGTCTCGGTCGAACATCTCGAAGAGGTCCTTCGGCGAGAGCGACTGGCCCGGCGCGAAGCCCATCGTGCGGCTCGGGTTCGTCGGGTCGCACGCGTAGAGCGCGAGGCGGAACTCCTCGAACGAGATGCTCCCACGCCGCTGCGCGTCGCAGCGACGAAAGTACGCGCGCGCCTTGGGCTCCGACAGCGCGATCTTGAGGTCCGCGAGCAGTACCTGGAACTCTTCAAAGTCGATGCCACCGGAGCCGTCGACATCGTACTTGTCAAAGAGCTGCCATTCCAGTACATTGCGTGAGCGACTCGCAAGTGTTCCAGTACGATCGCCTCAATGTACGTCTCAGGTTGGCACACACCGCGCGCGGGTCGAGAGCCGTGAGAACCGCCGGATCGGCGCGTTCTTCGCCCTGGAGTCCAGAGGCGCCGGCGTCGAGGATCGTGGCCTCGATCGGGATGCCATCGACGAACACGACGCCTGCGATGCGTATCGGAGAGTCAGATCCTGCAGCCGAAGGAGACCCGGCGCTCCTTCTTCCAGTGTGCGAGACCCACGCTTGCGGTGCTTGCGGCCGATCATGCAGCGTCTACTGTAGATGCAGGTTATGGAAATGTAGCCATGTCTGCTCCCTCGTTTATGTCGCTATCTGGTTTTGCGATTGCGTGATAAACGCCGGTCTTATAAATCCCGCGTGCGGAATGCTGAAGCAATCCTTGTCCCGAACCGTCCCGAACGCGGTTTTGACTGGTGGTGAGTGAGTGAGATTCCGAGCCTTTTCGAGCCATTCGAGCGCCGCACTTTTCAAAGTCGATTTCTCTCCGAATAATCACACGATGGTGCGTGCATGTGATGCCTGGGGATGTAGAGTGGCGGGCGGCGTCTCTCTCCTCCTCTTCTCTCTCTCTCGACGCACCCTCCTGATGACGACTTTCGCGAGCCGGAGACGTACCGATCGACTCCCAACTCGCCACCAACCGACGAAAACTCGCGACACGAGCGCGGCAGCAACAGGTCTGAGTCTCGACAACAGCTATAGGATGCGAGGCGGATCCTCCGATCGATAGGACGGTCCGGACAGCGCAGAGCAGACATCACACAGGAGCAGCAAGCGGCGAGAGAGAGAGGAAAGGAGAGAGAGAGAGACGATGAGATACGCGTATCTATCAGCACCCGACCGAGCGCCTGGCGAACTGCCGAGCAGAACGCCGATTCGATGCTGGCGATGAACAAGAGCTGATGGCGATGATGATGATGGTTTGTGTGGTGTGCAGGGCAAGCGCACCAAGAAAGTTGGCATTTGCGGCAAGTACGGCACGCGCTACGGCTCGTCGCTCCGCAAGGTCGTGAAGAAGATCGAAATCTCCCAGCACGCCAAGTACAACTGCGCGTTCTGCGGCAAGGACTCGGTCAAGCGCACGGTCACGGGCATCTGGAAGTGCAAGTCGTGCCACAAGGTGGTCGCCGGCGGCGCCTACCTGCTCAAGTACGTCGCGTGACTGGATCCTCTCGACCATGACGGGCGAAGTTGCTCACCTCCTTGTTCCTCTCTCTACGTGACGCGCAGCACGCCGTCGGCCGCGACGGTCCGCTCGACCCTGGCTCGTCTTCGCAAGACGCACGATGACGCGAGCGCGTAAGCCGTGTAGACGACCCAGCCATTCGTGAGAGAGACGCCTATGAAGAAGCTGCGGCTGGTCGGCGCGAGTGCCCTCGTCCGGTGCACCTCGTTAACCGAGAGGGCTAATGAAGTGCTGCCGCTGCTCACACGGCGGTGCCAACGTGGTTCTGAAGAAGGGAAGACCGACTCGCGCGTTGTCTCTCTCTTGGATCTTATGAGTCCTGCGTGCTACAGCTACCACCAACTAGGAGGACAGTGCTCTGTCCGACGTCGCGCCGGCGGCGGCGGCTGCTGCTGCTGCTGCTGCCGCCTGGTTCTCGAGCGACTCGATCGCGTACCGGATCATGAAGACCCAGTCGCCGACTTCCTTGTCGCTCTGCGCGTCGAGCACGACGGTGCGCCGCTGCGAGTGCAGGTGCTTGCCCTTGGCCCACTCGTTGACCTCGACCTGGAGGCAGCTGACCTTGCCCGCGACCTCCGGGTCGCACACGCTCACCTTGGCGCCTTTCAGGAACAGCGCCGTGCCCTGGTGGTGGCGGCGCCCCTGGCCCGCGCCGTTGTTGGCGCTGCTCGGCTCGTCGTGCTGGAGCAGCAGCCGCGCGTTCTGCAGCACAGCGAAGCGCTTCTTCCACATGCGCGCGTTCGTGAGACCCTTGAGCTTGAGGTGCGAGAAGACGCTCGAGCGCTTCTTCACGTTCACGCTCCCGGACTTGAGCAGCACGAACGTCGTCGGGGCCGCCGCCGCTGTCAGCAGCACCTGCGGCGGCACCGGCAGCACGGGCGCGCCGTCGTCCAGCACGAGCTGCGTCGACGACTCGTTCGACGACGACGTTCCTGACGAGTAGCCGTCGCCGGACGCGCCGCAGTCGCCGCTCGAGTGCGTGCGCGAGAGGAACCGCGACGCCGAGCGCCCGTCCGTCGGCGTGAGCGCGCGGCGGCCGCCCACCAGGGAGCCCGGTACCGCCGCGTTCACCGGCGTGCTGCCCCGGCGGCGCTCGATGCTGCGCGGGTCGAGCGCGAGCTGCGGCTGCTGCTGCCGGTTGAGGCTGCCGTTCGCCTTCTCGAAGTACTTCTGGCGCAGCTCCTTCTGCTGCTGCTCGCGGAACTCGGCCACGCGCGTCGTGAGTTTGTCGAGCTGCGTGCACAGCATCTGGCTACGGATCACGTCCTGCATGAAGCCGTGGCCGAACTCGAACTTGACCTTGAGCTTGGGGGGCGACTGCTGCTGGGTCGCGCTCTCGGCGCACGGCGACTTGGCGGCAGCCGCCGCTGGCACGCCGCCCACGAAGTTGTCGATACGCCGGATCATCGCGAGCCGCTCGAGCTCGTCGAGGTCGCAGCTGAAGCGCGAGAGGTGCGCGAGGATCGGGCACGAGCCGCGCAGCAGCTCCTCGTCGAACACGGCGCCGATCACACTCGCCGTCTTCATGATCATGCGCTGGGAGACCGTGAGCTGGTCCAGCAGCGTCGTCAGCACGCTCTTGACGGTGCGCGGCGGCCGCAGCGCGATCCGGTTCTTCAGCGACTTGGCCGCTGCGGCGTCCGCGGAGCTCGACGACGACGGGTGGAAGAGCGACCGCATGAGGCTCTTAGGGCGGCTGAACGTCGTCTGCGGCGGCGACACGCCCGCGGCGGCCGCGCTCACCGTGGCCGCGAGGCTCGGGTCCGAGCTCGGGCGCCGAGTGGACCCGATCGTGTAGCAGCCGAGACAGTGGCGCACGAGGTCGTCTCGCACGCCCGGGATCTTCCTGCGCACACATACATACGATCGCGAGGTATGAGTGAGTGAGGGAGGCGGTCGGGAGCATCCACGGTCATCAACTCTGGCGGCCAAACGCACTTTCGACAGGCCTTGGGTGTGCACGACGCGCAGAAGATGTAACCGCAGCACTTGCACCGGTGCTTCATCTTGCTCGCAGAGTACTTGGCATAGCAGTAGAAGCAGTAGCTCGCGCTGCCCTTGTCGCCCCACGGCTCCTGCACGTGCATCTGACACGTGCGGCGCTTGCTGTCCACTTTGATCTGTCCATGCACAGCTGTCAGTACACCACACGCATACACTCATATACACATCTCTCACACCAGACCACGACAACGAACGCACCACTTGCTGCTGGAGCATCTCCGAGATGAGCTCGCGCAGGAAGAGCGGGTTGCCCTGCGAGCGCGAGAAGAGGATCGCCATGAGCTCGCTCGGGATCTCGTGCACGTTGAGTGTCTGCAGCGCGAGCTGCTCCAAGTCGGGACCGCACAGTGGCTCGAGCGACTGGCACACGGCCGACCGCATGCGCTTGAGCACGCGCAGGCGCTTGCGGAACGACGAGCTTTCCGTGTTCTCGCTCAGCGCCAGGCTCGGCGGCCGCGTGCCAATCACCACGAGGCAGTTGGTGAAGTACTTGGCGATTATCGTCGCGAGGATCCACGACTTCTCGTCCATGGACATGGCGTTGTCGAGGCAGAAGACCGTCGACTTGTCGCGCGAGAGCGCATGCAGCGCGCACAGCAACAGGATCCCGCTCAGGTCCAAGTCGGTCGGCGTCCACTCCTCCTCCGCCCCCGCCGCCTCGGCCTCGCTCGCGCCGTCGCCGAGCGACCGCAGCGACGACGACCGTAGGTTCTTTGCGTCGGCGTTCAGGTTGTCGATCGGCGCGAGCGTCCGCAGATCGTCGCTGTTCCGACGACTCCGAGCGAGGTCCATCTCCAGAAGTCCGAGGAACCACGCCGCGATCTCCTCTTCCTTCATCTTGCTCTTGCTCGGGCTCTCCGCAGCGGCACTCTGCTGCTGCTGCTCTGCTGCGTCTTGGTTGTTGCCCACCTGCGTGTGGCTGTCCGGAGGCGTTCCAAGCACGTCGCTCTCCAGCAGCTTGATGCTCTTGCCGACGCCACTCGCGCGCACATCGTTCGCCTCCTCTTCGCGCGTGTACTCCTCAAAGTCGGTCTCGAGGATCGCGTTCAGGAGCTTCGTGTACCCAACGAGCGTCGTGTTCGGAGCCGCGCCCTCCTTGATCTTCTTACGCACGAACAGCGCCACTTGCTTCCTCCGCTCGGCTTCTTTTGAGAGGTCCGCAGCTGGCGCAAGCGTCGGCGTTTGGTGGTGCAAGTGGTGCTGGTGGTGCTTCCCATGGTGCGGTGCTTGCGTCGTCATGGCGGAAGCCGCACCGCCGTCGTTCGCCTGGTCAAGCGCGCACTTGGAGATCATGTCCGCCCAGATCGCGTACGGCTTCCGCGTCGCGAACGGCGACGTCGTGCCCTGGAGCACGTTGTAGGAACTCGACTCGGGGCCGATCAGCGCCGAGCGCAGCAGCACGGTCTTCCCGACGCCAATGTCGCCCTCCAGGACGAACGAGCCGCCAGGCGAGAACGGGTTCAGCTCCGAGCACTTGTCGAGCAGCGCGTCGCGCACGCGCCGGAAGTTGTCGCTCTCAATGATCTGCTCTACTGCCGCCGCCTCCTTGTCCGCACGCACAGACAGCCGGCGCTCCGCGTCGCGGACTTGCACGCGGTGCATGTTCTCCATCACGTTCGGAATCTGCGTGGGGCGACTGGCGCCGCCACCCGACTGCGCGGCGGAGCCCGGCACGAGCTTCTTGCGCGCGCCGCTGGTCGTTGACAGGTGGAACTCGAGCAGGATGGACATGCGCGGATACGGCCGGTGGATCTTGATGCTGTCGTTCTTGCCCTTCACCATGATCTCCGGGCGCTCTTCGAAGTGGAGCACGTCGTGCGAGAGCAGCTTTGTGGTTTCGTCCGTGATCACGCCGCCATTCTCCGACTTGGCTTTCTGCATCAGGCGCGCCGACAGGTTCACGATGTCGCCGAGCACTGTGTATTCTCTCCGATTACCCTGGTGGCCGACGACGCCGCACAGAGCCGTGCCGGTTGTGATGCCCACGGATGCCTTCAGGTCTAGCTTGCCGAGCGCCGCGCATATCGCGAGCGACGCCAGGATGCCGCGGACCGGGTCGTTCTCGTGCGTCACAGGCGGCAGCCCGAACGCCGCGATTACGGTGCTGCCTTTGTCGTCCACGAGGAACTTATTGATCGTGCCTTCGTACTCGTAGATGCACTCCTGAACGATCGCGAACGCTGCCTGCAGCTTCTGCATCCCGCTGATGCCAAGCATCTTGGCCAGATCGTCCTCACTGTAGAGCAGCACGAGCAAGAGCGAGAATTGCTTGATATGATCAGTACGATCGTGGCAGCGAACGCGGTTGGCTAGAGTCGAGCACGCACCAGAAGCCGAGGTTGATGAACAGCACGGTGACGTCGCGCAGCTCCGAGCCCCAGAACTCGTCGTGCGCATCCAGGTACGGCCACACAGCGCGCGAGACGTACTGCTTCATGCGCGCGTGCAGCGTGGCGTCGTTGCACGTGTAAGACGGGCGCCGTGAGCAGAGCTTGACCGGGAGGTTGACTGCGCGGACCTTGAAGAACTCGCTACCGGTGCGCACGCTCTCGCCGTCAAAGTACTTGTGCATCATGCGCCAGCACTCGGGCGAGCAGATCACCTCGCCAGCCTGCGCCTGGTGCTCCGAGTCGAACGCCTGCTGCAGCGCCGGACCCACCGCGACGTACTCGACGCGCGGCACAGACCCGTCGCTCGTGCCGCCGAGGTGCGCGATCGTGACGCCGCCGATGCCGACGCCCATCTTGACGCTCAGCACCACGCCCGGCGCGAGCTCAGCCTTGTGCAGGTGCTCCTGGATGCGCAGCGCGCACTGCAGGCAGCGGCGCAGGAGGCTCTCGAGCGTGTCGTCCTTGTTCTCCGGCCAGAAGATCAGGATCGCGTCCCCAGCGAACTTGAAGACGTCACCACCTGTCAGCCAAGGTGATGGATGGCGTTATCAGCAGGGTCAACCTGTCAATCACCAAGCCGACGATATACACTCTTTTTCATGACAGGTGTGACAGGTGTGACGCACCGGCACTGGAGACCAGGCGCAGGAGCTGCTCGAAGTACGAGTTGAGGTGCTTGGCGAGCAGCTCGGCGCCGACGGGTCCGCGCGCTGCGAGCGACTCGGTCATGGCCGTGAAGCCCGAGACGTCGGCGAACATGCTCACGGCCGTGACCTGCTGCGTGTCAGGCACGCACGGCGGCGGCGTCTGGCGCTCGAGGTGGCGCCGCACGACCGCCGGCATGTAGGCGCTCAGGCGCGCGTCGAGCTCCTTGCGCAGCCCCGCGGCGCTCATTCGGACGAACTGGAGCTCTAGAGCTGGGCTCTGGAGATCTTGCCGAGTGACGGAGCGAAGGACGACGACTCACATGCGTCTGGAGCTTTGTGTGGTTTTCTTCTAAAAAGCGCTAAAAAGAAATAGACGCAGCGAAGAAAGCGAGGTAATGGAGCATCATGGGGATTTGGCATCGGCACTTCGGCTCCTTCTCCACCTCGACAACACCGCCAGCGTCATCGAGTACAGCGGAGGTGACTCGTCCACCTCGACATCGGCACCGCTGCCCTCCCTTTCTTCATCTGCAGCGCTAATGCTCCTAGGGTAGTATCTCTCACACACAGCAAGCGACACCCGTCGAGAATCCTGTACTTTGGCAACAGCGAAGCTTGCACACGGAGGTGGTGCTACGGAGAAAGCGGACACTGGTCCTACTGCCTCCTCCCACTGCTGAAGAAGTGGTGCTGCTGATACTACTATTGGGATATGTACATGACAACGCACGAACATGCGATCCCGACGATATGTCCAGGAGGTGACGTAAGAACTGCGGAAAATCACGGGCTTTTGGTGTTCAGCGATGCACTGGAGATCGATGCTCGGCGCAAGCACGGGTCTGTCTCCATGCAGATCTCCTCCTCGACGTGCATTTCTCCAGCCTTCCTCTTTCCTGTCACCGCCTTCCTGTTGCTGTGAATGAACGCGTTGCCTTCTCATGATCGCTTGCACTCTCCATGATAGTGAACAAACCGAGGTTGTCAATAATGACAACCTCTTGATTTCTTCACTACCCAAACGCAACAGACAAGCTATCAATCCCAACACACACACTCCACTCCGCCGCCACCTTCCTCCTCAGCTCCACCGCCTCCGAGTCATGATGAGCGCCGACGCCAGCAAAAGCGCTGCCGACGCGTCGTTCGCGCAGGGGATGCACGCGGCGCTGTGGCCCAAGGTCGCCCAGTGCCACGAGCACGTGGCGGTGCTGCTCGCGGCCCAGCAGCAGCTGCAGGAGACCGTGGACCAGCTCGTCGCCGGTACGCCCTCCTTCTCTTGAGTGATTGTCTCCCGGGTGTTTCCATGCGCGGTGCTGACGCTGTCACCACAGGACTCAAGGAGGCGCAGCAGGCGGACGCGAACTCCTCGCTCGTCGGGTACGCCGACCGGCTGCGCGCGTTCCCCGTGCGAATCGCGCGGCTGCAGCAGAAGCTTACGGCCATCGAGGACAGACTGCTGACCATGAAGGAGGCGCGGAATCGCGGTGCGAGCTGCGTTGCCAAGCTCTCCCCGGAGGAAGCCATGCTCTTCTAGGGCGAACGACGAATGTGCAGCAATCACTCGATCGCCTTGGAGGTCGGCATTCGCTAATGGCGATGGTAGCACGCACCGACGCAACGAGGACGCGGCAGAGCACATCTGCGCGTCAATATTTATAAAGTGTTCGCGTCGCCCCGTTCGTCTCCGTCGCTCGCCTTCGAGGCAGCAGACTGCTGCTCTCGTGCTACTTGCTGCGGCGCTGCAGCGTCATCGTCTTCTGCGTGTTCCATGCGCTGTCAAGACAGTAGCAGGAGCAGCATGAGTCAGTTCCCCACTATCTATCTATCTCATACACACATGAGTCCCCTCAACCGCCTACCACATACCCCAAGTCCTCCGTCGACACGTTCGGCCGCTTGAGCTGCGGCGGCGCGAAGAGCGTCGAAGTATTTGCTTTGGCGTTCGTCGCCACCGGAGGACTCGTTGTCACCACCACCTTGGGCTTCTTGGCGGTCGGCTGGGTGCTGCTGGTGTCGCCCATTGCTGCTGCTGGTCTCCGCTTCGAGGAGCTCAGCTGGCTCGTGTCACTGGCGAAGAGCTCGTCGGCCGACGGCAGACGCGGCGCAGACGACAGCGACGATGATGCCGCTAGCGCCGGGGGAGGTGACGCGCCGCCCTCGTCCTCCGACGAGTCCGAGTACGCGCACAGCAGCGACATCGCTGTTCACTATGAGTTGTTCAGGAATCCACTGTCGGTTTATACCGGTATGCTGGAAGATGGGTTCGTTACAAACCGAACAAATGAACCAACGAGCGCATCAATAAAGTATCAAAAGTATCAAAGTACCGTCTTCCATCCAACAGCAACATCGTCCTGAAACTCTGGATCGAGACTCTGCTCGCGAAACACGTCAGATCTCCATTGTTCGAGGCTGGAACTCGGCCGAAAGCAGACCACGACTTGAGACCGACGCATGTGCAGTTACGAGCAGGTCATTAGAGTTGAGACGGATCCGCGAAGGAAGCAAACGTGAAGTGATCGTCCAGATCTGAGATCGCAGGTTTGAGCAGAGGACGAAGCGGGTAAGTCGATTCGAGTCCGATAGAGCAGTCAGTGAATGCGCTGATGTTGTCGCTGCTTCCTCTCATCCAGTCACTTCTACTCATCTCTGTTCGCCTTGGTTGCCGTCAAGACTGGCATCCCCCCAGGGAACTCAAGTGCGCCGAGAACGCCTGGGTCTGCAGCAGTGCGGTGTGGAAACTGGAAGCCTCCGCAGTCCACGTGCGCGTCTTGTTGCTCGCATCCACGACTGCCGCGGACTTGCCGTTGAACTCGAATCGGAACGCAAACGACTCGAGTGACGCCAGCACACGGAGCAGCTCGTCGTGGAAGACATCCCGGATCGCTTGAACGGGGAAGCGTTCGCGAGTCGGGCATTCACTCTCGCTTCCAACCCCCGCCGGACAGTAGTTGATGTCATCGCGTGTCTGCAGCCGCGGCCTGATGAAGCGGAAGAGTTTGTCGCGTAACGAAGAGCCGAGCGCAGGCGGAAGAACGACATCGCCGCCGCCTGTGAGCGAATCGCGGTCCAAGTTGACGATGACCAGATCCTCTGACGGTCGAGGAAGATCGCTCTTGCGCACGTACGACCTGTGCAGCCCGAAGATGAACGGTGTCGGGCAGTGCAGACATTCTTTGAGCGCCAGCGGCAGCACGGGCACGTAGATGTGACTCCACGTCAGCGGGTAGATGAGCGTCTTTAGCGCCTCGCCGACTGCGAGCAGCACGGAGTAGCTCGACGAGACGAGCACAATCTTCTTCTCAAGCAGAACGAACGCCGCGAGGCGAAGGACGTGCGTGAGCGAGAGGCAGTCGAAGAGGTCCTCGAGAGAGAAGTCCACTTGAGGGACCGCTTGCTTCGCCGCGTCGTGGGTGCTGTGGTGCTGGATCAGGTACCGCTCGAGCGCGGCTCGAGCACTACCCACTGCCGAAAGCAGTTCACCATTGGCTGTGAGGTCCGCTGCATCGCTCTTTCGCTCGAGCTGACCAACACCGTGAGCGAGCGTCTGCAGAAAGCATCGCAGCGAGTCCACGAGCGGGAACTTGGACGTCACACAGACGCCACGAAGCGCAGCGCTCTCGCTTGTCTCGACCGGACGCCTCCACGCGGCGCCGTACACAGTGCTGTCGCCTTCTCCTGCGACAAAGTTGTAGCACACGTTCTGCAAAGTGTCTGGCTCTGGCAGCTCGAACGCACTCGTCGTCACCTCGGGCAGGAGAAAGTGCTCGACGGTCTGGTACAAGTTCTGCGCACCGGCATGCGCTTCCGCCTTGGCATCGCTGGAGGTGAGGGCGCGACGAGTGCCGTCGGTGAGGTCTTCAAAGTTGAACGAGCGTTCTCGGCTCTCACCTTCGCCAACGTCGTGCGTTGTGAACGTGAACACTTTGAAGATCGCATCCGGAGAGACGACTGGATCGGCACAAGACCCGAACGAGAACAGAGCCGACAAGCGGCGAGGCTCCGGAGCTTTGTTTGGAGCTTGGTGGAATGGGATCCGAGCCGCTCGCAGCAGCTGCACGATGTCTCCTCGCGAACTCCTCGCCTCGGACACTTGTGCGTCGTTCGGAGAGCAGCCCGAGGACGGCAACACCAACAAGTTCGCCACAAAGTCACGGTAGAGCGCGCTCGCCGTGAAGCTCGCGAAGCGCTCGAAGCTCAGGTGTTTGAACTCCTTGCGTACTTCGGCGGCAAACACGTCGAGGTTGTTCATGAGCCGCTCGACCACAGCCACCGCGTCGCCGAGTTGCTCGCTGCAGTCTCGAGGCACACGGCCGATCTCGACGCATAACTCGTCCTTGAGACAGCACAAGTTGGGAGCCGCGGTGGGCAGCGCTACTGACGCAGACTGCTGCAGGAACTTCCGCGACACGAGCGTCAGATGCGTGACGAGTCTCTGGTACGCTTGGGCAGCTCGAGCGGACTTGACGTGGTCAGCGCTTTCATCATTCGCTGGGCTCATCTGAACTGATTGAAGGAACGCAGCGTGCAGCTTATCGAGCTGGAAGCTCTTCTCCATGAGGAAGCTCAGGCGGTGGTGGTGCGACGTGCGGTACAAGTGCATCCAGAAGACCATGCAGCACCACTCGTTCGCGAGGATCGCGTCGATCGTCGGTACGTGAACAGTGTCCGCGCGTTCTTGTTGTCTCTGCTCGAGCAGGAGTGTGTACTCGCGCGTGAGCTTGAAGGCGTCGTAGCCCTCTCGCAGTGTCTCATACACCACGTCGTACACGACCCGGAAGAGCGTCTTCGGGAGAGCCGACGCGCTTACCAGGTGCAACTTCTCTATTGTTTGCTTCAGCTCGGTGGCCGTGCTCGGAGGCAACTTGCTGAGCACCGACACAGCGCTGTCTCCTCGATGACTCGATGGTGAGACGAGGAACTTGTCGATCACAGTGACAGCGTAGTCGACCTGGACACTGAGCGCTGGGATCGGCTCCGTCGACACGAGCGCCTCAAACTCCTCGATCGAGTACAAGAGCTTGAGAAGCGCCGAGTCGTTCGGCATGACCGTGTTGACGAACTCGGCAGCGAGCTTCGGATCCGCGAGGCACGCGTTCAGCAGAAGCACCCGTCTCGGTTCCTCCATGATTGCTGCTGTTGGCTCCGTTCCCTCAACCGGCAATGCCATCGGTTGGCGAGATTGGCGGTGCTGGCGAGCATCGAGGCTCGGAGACATGTTGTCTTCCGGCACGGCGCGCTGGCGAATGGGCTCGCTGCTGCTATCATTGCTGGCGCTTGAGAACTCGTCGAACCCGAGGCTGCAGGCGCCTTGGAGTGCACGCTCTTTCCGCGGACTCGGCTGGAGTGCAATTCTCCCACCACCACTTGTGCCATTGTTCACTGCCTCGTGCACACTAGAGCGAGTCGTCGGCGTGGCTGGCGGAGTCGCGGCAGGAGAACCTACCTTCTTCACCTTCCCGTACAGGTTCCCGAGCAATGAGCTTGCGCGCTGACTACCACGGAGCGACTTCTTCAGGAACTCGCTCGCAGGCACCTGAGCTGCAGCATTGGGCGAGACCTGCGCTGGGAACGAGCGGTGCTGACGAACGGCGGGTGTTGCAGGCGAGATCGAGTCCGTTGGGAGCGACGCAGACCGAAGCAGGTCAGCTTCGACCTCAGCGGAAGGCTGGACGCTGTCCGCCACTGTCTCTGCGCAACCGTCGCTGACGCTGGAGTCGCCGCTCCCAGCGTCGTCGTCATCGTACGACTCACTGCCATCGCCAGGCTCTCCGTGGAGCCACCCGACGAGGCCACCCTTCTTGTTGAAGTTGGACAGCGCCTGCTTCTTCGACTGCGCCACCTGCTGCGTCTTCTCCTTCACGCGAACTAACTTGGCTGCAGACGCGGCGACGGCTGCGCTGCGGAGAGCTGAGATGGATCCGAGCGACATTCCTTGCGTTCGACGCGCTTCCGCTGCAGCCGGCTCCTCATCGCCCTCATCGCCCTCATCGCCCTCATCGCTCTCGAAGGCGTCGACAAAGCCGCTCTCGTTCTCGCCGTCGTCATCTGGAGTCCCCAACGTGTTCGCGTCGCTCTCTGAGCCGTCACCGCCGTCCGATGGAGACGCACCCTCAGCTGGAACGAGCGGGCAGTCTCCGGTGACGAAGGCGTCAAAGTCCATGACGCTCGGTGCTACATGAGCACCACCAAGGTCGTCATTGCGTGCTGGTGTGGAGAGAGCGGTTTCGTGACTTGTAGGTACTGCTGCTTCTCCCTCCACATCGGCAGACGTCGCTCTGCTGTCTCTCCATGACACAGAGAGTCCTCCCTCCTTCGCTGCTGAGCGGGACGCGGAGACGGTATCAAAGAGAACTACATCGTCGTCAGTGTCGGCGACGCTCGTGACAGGGATAGGAACAGCGCTCCTGATCCCGTCGGCTGGTGGCTCCGTCGTCTCCATCCTGGCCTCCACTCTCACAAGCGGAGCGCTGCTGCTCTTGAACCAGTCGGTTGATGACGAGAAATAGCTGTGTGAGCAACGGCGAACAGTGAGCCAAAGCCCACACAGTTCACAACGATGGTGGTGGCGCAAGAAGAAGATCATCTTTGGAAGCCGTGATCGACAGCTCTAGAGGGGGTTCCTTTCCAAGCAACATGCTGCCCACACTTTCTCCACACACACACGTCTCCAGCGAGTTCAGATGTAAGCGAGTCAGGTGTGGCAAACGAAGGCAAGTTCTCATGCTGAGCGAACACAGCAAGGGTGGATTGGCGGCTCATGTCTGCGAGATGAAGATGCTGCTGCACAGCCGGTTCGTCTCGCGTCTCACGCTGTGATGATCCTCACGCCGCGC